>NW_019292007.1:86729-156677 GCF_000500325.1 Leptinotarsa decemlineata
CTTAAAGAGTAGGTTTTCTTTATCAGTTTGTGAATGAAATAGGCGAAATGCAATTCTCTTGTGTTTCGCATTTTCAACCATTTCAATTGATTGATTGAAGGTGTAAAAATTCGCAAGAAATGTTTCTTGTGAGAGTTCTTGCTGATTTGAACACAGCGAAAAATTAACAATGAGCTGTTTAGAATAGGACCTTTGACACTGCTATTTTCAGACTTTCAAAAGCACCCAAAAATCTAGTGTCACGCAACAATCTCGAAAATTCAGTCATTATTCAGTTATCATCTGCTGCGTGATGGTTGAAATGAGTTTCAATAGCTCGATTAGTCAGACCGATATATTTTTGTCACAGTCCTCACAGCTCATTCCATTAAAGTGGACTATTAAAAAAATACGGTGATTTTTTTCGCCGGCTACGTACATTGGTGATTTTTTCATTTTTCAATGTTAGTATTTTCATCTCGAACACATTTTCGCAGTTTCAGCTGTTCAGCATATTTAGTTTGTTGGTAAGAGGCATACAAATTAGAAGTGTTGCGTGTTCGGTGATTTTCTACTTTGGATAAAAAAGGATCATATAATTTGCATGAAATTTTGTGCAAAAAAATGAACACTTGAAATGTTGACAGTGGCATACGATGATCGTACTCTGAGTCATAAAAATGTTGACAAGTGATACAAGCTTTTCACAAGTAGAGAAGATGTAAAAGACAACGTTAACCCTGGACGTCCCGCACATCAACAACATTCATGGGTTCTCTATGGAGAATCGTCGAATCATCATTACAGAAGTTGCTAAAGATGTCGATGTATCGGTTGGTTCATGCCATGCAATTTTCCTGGAAATTTATAACATGAAGCGTCTGGCAGCGAAGTTCGTACCAAAATTGCTGAATTTCGATAAAAAAAATCGTCGCAAGAGCATCGCTCATAACTGGTGACGAATCATGGGTATATGGTTATGACATCGAAATCAAAGTCAAATTGTCCAAACGGAAGAAGCTCAGGAGAGCCAAGACCAAAAAAGCACGCCAAGTTCGATAAAATATTGAGGTTTTGCTCACTGTTTCCTTCGATTACTGCAGCGTAGTGCATCAGGAGTTCTTGTCAGATGATCGTGCGGTCAATAAGGAGTTTCATTTCGAACTTATGCGATCTTCAAATAACTTCATTTCAGAAAGTCAAAAATTCACTGAAAAAATTTACGTTAACTAATTAAATTATCCACGATATTGTGTTACTGAGAATGGAGTTGGCTATCCGAAATATATCCAAAAGTACTGATATTCTTCCCATATACATCAACTTCTTTGGTTACTTCTGATCACTGAAACATCCAATAATGATNACCGTAAGCAAGATGACTGAAAGAGATTGACAAATGACATAGCATGAGATATAAGTGTTCGTTTCAGGACGCTCGATAAAATAATTGAAGAAATCATGAAAATCAAAATTACGACAAATTAGGTTTTGAAAACGTGATCTGCAGGTTTTTCTGCTTGATTTTTTGTTTACTGTAGATATATCAGAGGCGCTGGGGAAACGGACACTTCAATAATGTTTATCAATATTATAAATGGTCAGGCATAGAAGATAGCTCTGATATAATTTTGAAATTCACAGAATTTCAGTTTAAAACTAAGCACTCTTGATTTGGAGTAATGTGAACAGCAAACCATTTATACAAATTCATAAAAAACTGTTCGATTATGAGGCAGAATTTTTGACAAGCAGTTTCGTGAGATTTATAAAAATATATTATATGGTGAAATCTTCTTTCCCCTCTCCTCCTTCCAAGACCCCAAACTTCCCAACAAAATTATATATTTCCGAGAATAATTAATCAAATTAGCCAACACTCAGATCTTGAGCAGCATCCATAATTAAATTAGCACCTGACATCGTCGCAACTTAATGTATGATAATGAATATATGATAAGGGTGAGATATTTACCGTCTCGAAGTGAAGAAGCTCTTCCGGGAGTTGAATCCAATTGCAACCCTTTGAGGGTTTCTACACATTCCTCCGGAACATGATCAATCATGAGAGATGACTACATTATATCAAGATGTGTTGGAGAATATTTATTCAAAAATACTCAGAGATATTGATGGCAGTTGAGATGTTTCGAGCCAACTTCAGACCTAATGATCCCTGTCTGGTACACCCATCAGTTTTTTTGTTGCTTATGATTCCTGCGTTTGAGCTTTGAGATTTAGTGAAATGGTATAAAAGCAAATTGGAATAGTATTATAACCCAAATGTATGATATATTACAGAGTATTTGTGAAATCATTCGATATTCCAGAAAGTAACGCGGACTGTACAAAAAATAAAGTGGATGTTCAAATTTGGCGGGCTACGTATATTCGATTAGCAGTTTTTTTATTTTTGTATGTTGGTACACTCGTTTTGAACGTGAATTTACAGTTTCAGCTATTTATTTTGATGAGGGGCATAAAAGTCAAAAGTATTATGCGTGTTCGATTTTCTGCTAACGATAAAAATGGATCAAAGAATTTGCATCAAATTTTGAGTTTGGGTCAAAAGCACTTGAAATGTTGACAATGGCATATAAGTATAGAAATTATAGAGGAATAAAATGAAAATAAAAATAAAAAGTTAAGAGATCCCAAGCCACGTTAGTTCATGACGTTTCGATTGTTACTATCTACAATCGTCTTCGAGTGATGAGTTCGGGTGATGAGTCATCACCCAAAGACGATTCACCCAATATAATTGTTTTTTTCAGCTATTCATTTTTAATTCTCCTTTTTTAGTTGTTTCAGGGATTTCAAATCGTTTTATATATTAGACAATGGAAGTCCGAACTAGTGAAATTCAACATACTACTATTTCGTACCAATACGATTCGTTTCCTTTTAAAAAATGCGCGGTTGCCAAACTATATAATTTATACTTGTATTTACAAACTTCGAACGATACATAACAAACTGTTTGCTTCGGTTACTGTCGCGTACTGTATCAGGAGTTTTCACCACATGGTTGTACTATCAACAAGAAGTATTATCTTGAAGTTATTCGTCGCTTGCGAGAAGCAATACGAAGAAAACGACTGGTATTGTGAAAAAACAATTCATGACTTTCGCATCACCTGCTCACTGTTCATTTTCTCGTTCGTAATATTTAGGTCAAAAACAGCACCATAATCATGCCTCATCCAACTTATTCATCAGATTTGCCCACCTGCGCCTTTTTTCTGTTCCCAAGATTGAAAATACCCATGAAAGGACGGCGTTTTGCGACGACTGAGGAGGTCAAAAATGAACCGATGATACAGCTCAAAGACGTACCAAAAATGCATATCAGAACTGCTTGGAGGATTGGAAAAAACGTTAGCAAAGGCTCGAGCTTGGGGCCTCTTTTATTTCTGCTTTTCATTGATGACCTGGCGAAAATGATGAACTGCCCAAAACTTCTTTACGCTGATGATCTAAAGCTATATAAAATAATTGACAATTATGAAGACTGCTCAATTTTACAAAACGAAATAGATTTAGTATTCGACTGGTGTTCCAAGAACCATTTACTTTTGAACATATCGAAATGTTACATTTTATCATTTTCTAGAAAAATGAATATAAGAGAATTTTCTTATCTTATTGACAGCATTCCAGTTAGTCGAGTAAATGAGATGAGAAATCTTGGAATCACTTTTGATTATAAATTCTCTTTCAGTTTCCAAATAGACCAGGCTATTTCATCAGCGAATCGAATGTTGGGCATTATTATAAGGAGTACCAGAGAATTCAAGAATATTAATACAATTGTAACACTGTTCAATGCCGATGTGAGGTCTAAACTAGAATACGGCGTGTTAATATAGTATCCAATTCACAATTGCCACATACCTCAAATTGATGCTGTTCAAAACTTTTTTTAAATATCTGTCTTTCAAGGTCACAGGAATATATCCTCAGAGGGGAACCGACTATTCTATNAATGAGTTTGAATTGTAAGTGTGAATGATAATGTTGATATCCAACTAAGTTGGACTGTGAAGTACGTAGGCAAGCATAGAAAAAAGTTTTTTCGATAAAATTCAATTTTATCATTCAATATAGTTGCCTTCCGAGACGATACAATGATTATAACAATCATACAATTTTTCGATACCATTATTATAGTGGTGTAACAATTCAATTTGTCACAGTTGGTTACTTGAAGATATAATTAAAAGAAGATCAAATAAGTGGGACAGCCTGTATGACACCAGGTGTACATCGTATTTAGAATAACTCCATTATACAGAGACTATTAAAATGTTTTGATGTATACAAAATTTTATATTTAGCTAAATCAACAATAGATGATAGGAATATTTACTATGCGACACATTTCCACTTTTCACACAACAGAAGTCTGTCTCTCTCTTCGAATTGTTTGACAAATAATAAAAGAATTCAGTCAACCATACCCCAACCTTTGAAATGATTCAATTCGAACCATTGAGATTCACTGCTAAATCCTTTTTATTCAAACCCATGGCGTTTTTGCATTTTGAGTGCATACAAGAAATTTTAAGTTGTTGAATTTGATACATATTTTATGGATTTGAGAAAAATTTCAAACAACGAGTTCAGTTAAATGCAACGTATCTCAACATATTAATTTTGAAAGTTAAACATTAAATCTCACTTTGAGGCTATACAAAATCCAAGGTAAGCTTTCCTTGTTTCACTAAAGTCAATCTGTTATGAATTCTCGGTTCACTTCCAGGTCTCTTTTCTTTTCCATTTTTATGTGTTCCTGTTTCACACAAAATTCTTCGTGGAAAATATGGGGATAGAGAATTTATCCTTTAAAAATTATGGACAGTCATTGAGTTGAAGTACCAATATCAATATCTAGGACATGATTTATTGATGAAATCCTCAATTTTTCAACTATCAGGTTTGCAGATGATTTTGTCAAGGTGTGACATTCGTTTTTCATTTCTTTGAAAAGTTACATTCAAAGCTTNTTGAAATAGTTGAAACAGAGATTTTGTCGTGATCGTACATGCGTCAGAGGTGATCTCAAGACCGACCAAAATTGATTGTGATTGATTGTGATTTTTAGAAAAAACATCAATACCGTAAGCAAGATGACTGAAAGAGATTGACAAATGACATAGCATGAGATATAAGTGTTCGTTTCAGGACGCTCGATAAAATAATTGAAGAAATCATGAAAATCAAAATTACGACAAATTAGGTTTTGAAAACGTGATCTGCAGGTTTTTCTGCTTGATTTTTTGTTTACTGTAGATATATCAGAGGCGCTGGGGAAACGGACACTTCAATAATGTTTATCAATATTATAAATGGTCAGGCATAGAAGATAGCTCTGATATAATTTTGAAATTCACAGAATTTCAGTTTAAAACTAAGCACTCTTGATTTGGAGTAATGTGAACAGCAAACCATTTATACAAATTCATAAAAAACTGTTCGATTATGAGGCAGAATTTTTGACAAGCAGTTTCGTGAGATTTATAAAAATATATTATATGGTGAAATCTTCTTTCCCCTCTCCTCCTTCCAAGACCCCAAACTTCCCAACAAAATTATATATTTCCGAGAATAATTAATCAAATTAGCCAACACTCAGATCTTGAGCAGCATCCATAATTGAATTAGCACCTGACATCGTCGCAACTTAATGTATGATAATGAATATATGATAAGGGTGAGGAAATATTTACCGTCTCGAAGTGAAGAAGCTCTTCCGGGAGTTGAATCCAATTGCAACCCTTTGAGGGTTTCTACACATTCCTCCGGAACATGATCAATCATGAGAGATGACTACATATTACATCAAGATGTGTTGGAGAATATTTATTCAAAAAATACTTAGAGATATTGATGGCAGTTGAGATGTTTCGAGCCAACTTCAGACCTAATGATCCCTGTCTGGTACACCCATCAGTTTATTGTTGCTTATGATTCCTGCGTTTGAGCTTTGAGGTTGAGTGAAATGGTATAAAAGCAAATTGGAATAGTATTATAATCCAAATGTATCATATATTACAGAGTATTTGTGAAATCATTCGTTATTCCAGAAAGTAACGCGGACTGTACAAAAAATAAAGTGGATGTTCAAATTTGGCGGGCTACGTATATTCGATCAGCAGTTTTTTTATTTATGTATATTGGTACACTCGTTTTGAACGTGAATTTACAGTTTCAGCTATTTATTTTGATGAGGGACATAAAAGTTAAAAGTATTATGCGTGTTCGATTTTCTGCTAACGGTAAAAATGGATCAAAGAATTTGCATCAAATTTTGAGTTTGAGTCAAAAGCACTTGAAATGTTGACAATGGCATACGATGATTGTACTCTGAGTCAGAATAATATTTATAAGTGGTACAAGATTTCCACAGAAGGTCGAGAAGATGTGAATGACGACGCTCGCCCGGGACGCCCCAGCATATCAACAACCGATAAAAATGTTGAGGAAGAGGAAAAATTGTTATCGACAATTTCAGAATCACTATTAAGAAGTTGCTGAAGATGTCGGTATATCGGTTAGCTCATTCCATGCGTTTAGTCAGGCGAATTTTTAAACAGCTCAATATCAACGAGGCGTCGGGTCCTGATGAAGTGCTCGTCATAGTACTTAAAAAGTGCGCAAATGAACTCGCACCAATATTTTGCAGACTTTTCAACCCGTCTGATAAGAAAGGGGTTTTTCCTTCTTGTTAGAAGATTGCTCGCGTTCAGTCTATTTCAAAAAGGGCAAGAAAAATCTTCCAAATAACTATAGACCAATCGCTTTGCTATCAGTGATAATGAAAATCATGGAGAAAGTCGTAAACAACCATATCCTCAAAAATTTGGAAGGCTCCAACGTCTTGAGTAATCACCGATATGGCAACAGGCGACTTTCTATCATATGTCACCCATGAAGAATCAAGAGCTGTTGCACTTGATTTTTGTAAGGCCTTTGACCGTGTGTGGCATGAGAGTTTGCTGGCCAAACTTCGATGCTATGGCTTTTCGGATCATTTTTGTGTATGGCTCTTCAGCTTCCTGAAAGAATGTACGCTGCAAGTGGCCGTTGATGGAGATCTCTCAAATACTTTCACCACCAACGCTGGTGTTCCCCATGCATGTTGGAAAAACCCAAGTACTAATAATAATAATAATGATAATAATGATAATATCCACTGTTCTGCATCTCACTATTGCCATTATCCGTTACGCTCAGAAATACTCGAGGGTATAACTGTGGCACCCCCGGAAATCGGAGGCACAAGGTCACCCATCTGTTTTATATGGATGATCTTAAACTTCATGCCTCTGGAGAGAAGGATCTCCATCATTGCTTGAGGGTGGTGGAAGAGTACACGCATGCTATCGGTATGAAATTCGGGATAGACAAATGTGCAATGGTTCATCTCAAAAGAGGACGATGCGGGGACTACGGAGATGATGTGAAGCTCGTAGATGGAAGCATCCTACACCATCTGGATGCCGTAGAGACGTATACTTACCTCGGGGTGGAACAACGCCACTCACTAGAGGTAACAGCAGTGAAAAACTCTCATCGCGGCAAGTATCAGCACAAACTTCGACAGATCTGGTCATCGGGACTGTCGGGGAAGAACAAAGTTGCTGCAACAAATATGCTTGCCGTTCCAAACTTACTCTACTCGTTTGGAGTAGTAAAGTGGACTCGGGAGGAGCTGTATCAACTCGACGTAAAGACCCAAAAAATAATGCATCTCTTTAGGAGTTTGCATCTCAAATCGTCCGTTTCATGGTTGTACTTCCCACGACAACAGGAAGGCCGTGGACTTTTGAGTTTGGAGTGTCTACATGACAGAATGGTACTGGATACAGCCTGTAAAGTCATTAGGAGTTCGGATCCCCTTCTCTGCATGGTCCGTGACCATGAGAGAGCAGGAATTGGAGCATTTCTCCTTAGGGCAGCTGCTCGAGCAGCTGATGAACTCGGTATAGTTTTCGACTCTGAACGAGGTGACTACAACTCTGTCACCGAGTTGGAACCNAAAGAATATGCTCTTTGTGAAATTGAATTTTCAACAGTAGGATAGGTTAGTTGGTCACGATGTCGTGTGTTATAGTCGTGGTTTCGTGATGTTGCTTTATTTTTGCTGAAATGGTACTTCACGTTTGTACAATAGTAATATAATTGTCTCATATCCATAACTTCACACTCTTCATACAGGAGATCTGACGAGAAACGTGAATTTCTAGACGAGATCAACTTCATGAATCTCCTTTGTAATACATCTAACGGATTGAGGTGTACACGCAGGGCTGATCCCCATGCTGTTATACCATATCTCAAATGACTCTCTATTAGGGAACTGTATAATTGATTAAGTTCTTTGTGAGGTAAGTAATTTTTCAAGGAACGGAAGTTGTGAAGCATTGTTTGCAGTTTTTTATTGTATATTTTATATGAGAGTCCCATCTCAAGTTTCTATCTATGTAGAAGAAAATTAGTTTTTTCCAGATTCACTGTCAGGAGCCTTTGGTCAAACCATTTTTTGAGCAAGTATCCAAATACATTGCATTACTGACGACAGTACACTCGTCCTGTCATTCCATTTGGATTCCAGGGCATCAGCTACGGAGGCACATCTTCACCGACAGCAGGAGGTTGCATATCTTAATGAGGATCTAGAAGTGATTTCGAATTGGGGTTTTGGGAATTTCGGTTTTCTCCAAGAAGATGAATGTCTCCGAACCTAATCTGACAATGTCAGGTCAGACAATTCCGCTTTCTGCTTCTCAAAAGCTTGAAACACTGTTTCGAACCAGAAAACTGTACACATCTCAGCAACTTTTGATGCTTTATAAAGCTCAGATTAGACCTTCTTTGGAGTATTGTTCTCATGTATGGAGCTTTGCCCCCAAACATACCATGAAGTTACTGTTTTCCATCCAAAAAAGAGCAATCCGCCTGATTGAAGACGCGAATATCACGTGTAACCTTGATAGCCTGGAACATCGAAAAAAGGTTGGAGATTTGTAACTCTTTTATAGATACTTTCACGGAAAATGTTCAAGTGACTTGGCACTTTTGATTCTAACAAGAGCGGTACATATCAGAAATATGCGACGGAATGTGGCTGCTCACCATTTTGAGGTTCAACTCAGTACACCTCCTCAAACTGCACTGTTCTTCCATCTGGAGAACTGCGTTCATGTGGAATAAAGTTCCTGAGAACGTTTTTCCAAATAGATTGAATCTCCAGCGATTAAAATCCAATGTGAAACGCTACTTCAGCACAGGCACCGCTCTGAGAGGGCCTCAAGGATTTTTCTGTAGTGCTTGTGTTTTGTCCGTAAACAAATTATTTCGTGAATTTTGTGCCTGAGGCGTGTGACAGCAAAGTTCATTCCAACATTGCTGAATTTTCACCAAGATGACCATCGCATGAGCATCGCTCAAGAATTGTTGAATTACGCCAACGGTGATCCAGCTCTGCTTGAAAGGGTCATATCTGGTGAGGAATCATGGGTTTATGGTTATGACATCGAAACCAAAGTCCAACAGTCCCAATGGAATAGCCCAGTAGAGTCTAGACCAAAAATAGCACGCCAAGTTGGATAAAATGTCAACGTTTTGCTCATTGTGTTGCAAATATTAAATAATTCGGTTGAAAAATTCACAACCCACCCCAAAAAATGTCGTTAGCTCCTTTCTCCCACCCAATACGTTGGCAATTAAGGAAAATAGGAAGGTAAAGTAGGAAAATGAAGGAAATATGAACTCTAATCGAAAGATCTTCCAAAAATTGTTCCCAAACAAATAAATAACTAAAATCAAATGTATCACGAACAGATGAAACAATAATAATATTATATAATGAGCTCCGTCTTTCATAAACTCAAGAAACTTTTGAACATATCGAAATGTTACATTTTATCATTTTCTAGAAAAATGAATATAAGAGAATTTTCTTATCTTATTGACAGCATTCCAGTTAGTCGAGTAAATGAGATGAGAAATCTTGGAATCACTTTTGATTATAAATTCTCTTTCAGTTTCCAAATAGACCAGGCTATTTCATCAGCGAATCGAATGTTGGGCATTATTATAAGGAGTACCAGAGAATTCAAGAATATTAATACAATTGTAACACTGTTCAATGCCGATGTGAGGTCTAAACTAGAATACGGCGTGTTAATATAGTATCCAATTCACAATTGCCACATACCTCAAATTGATGCTGTTCAAAACTTTTTTTAAATATCTGTCTTTCAAGGTCACAGGAATATATCCTCAGAGGGGAACCGACTATTCTATCCTTAGGAATCAATTAAATGTAATATCTCTGAATACACGACGACTCTTTGTCACAATCTCCTTTCTTCACAAACTGCTAAACAATAAGATCTCGTGTGCCCCTCTTTTACAAATGATCGACTTCCGCACCCCACGCCTTAATTCCAGATATCAAACGACATTTTACTGTGATCTTGTCAGAACAAATAACAGTTTGAAAGCACCAGTGTCAATACTTTGTAACAACTATAATTCAATGTGTGATATGTGCGGTATTAATCACAGTTTTCAAAGTTTTATTTTAAAATGTATTCTCACTAGAACGTTTCAACTGTGATCACTTTTTCTTTTCGCTTCTTGTGATATATATCTATTTCTACTTATTTTTCTTTTAGTTGTAGCAATCTCTTTTTTTTAACTGATTATACTGTTTTGCATATATTTTCATCAACACCTTTGTACATTTCCTGTAATTGGGTGAATGCCTGTTGGAAATAAAGTGCTTATCAATCAATCAATCACTTTCTCTTTTCGGCAAACTACAGTTGCTCGTGGCTCACCTTGAACTGTTGGAACTCTCTTGCTCAGGCATTGCTCTCGGAGAGCCATAAAAAATTTACAGTTTTTCTTCATTAGCAGATAACTTATTCTTCACTACAAAAAACAAAACGACAACTGAATGCAAAAAAAATTCATTGAATTCCATTGAAAATATTTATTCGAACGTTATTCTTTCATTCTACGCCGCATTATCAACAAAATTCCTGATTTGGAATTAAAAACAAGCAGTATGCATTAAATCCAGATCAATGTGAAGACAGCCTCGAGCGGTTCAGCCACCCCCATAGCAACCCCCAAGTCTTCGAAAGTCAGTTAATGAAAGAGGATTTTTCACGACAACCCTGTTAAAAATGAAACGCAGGAAATGTCACTTGGAATACAACCAGCCGGAAACAGGATCCCCTTCTTCAAAGCCAACTGGGATTTTTAATCGAGAACGCTTCAAATAACTTACTTATTTTGATGCGGATCCATGTCGCGTTAAAGTTGCTGTGAAATTCCCCATTATCTCGGGATGATCATTGTTTTCAGCATCACATTTGGATATTTATTTCCCCGAACTCACTGAAGAAGTCACCCTAGAAATAAATTGAATGATAATGTTGATATCCAACTAAGTTGGACTGTGAAGTACGTAGGCAAGCATAGAAAAAAGTTTTTTCGATAAAATTCAATTTTATCATTCGAAATAGTTGCCTTCCAAGGCGATACAATGATTATAGCAATCATACAATTTTTCGATACCATTTTTATGGTGGTGAACAATTCAATTTGTCACAGTTGGTTACTTGAAGATATAATTAAAAGAAGATCAATTAAGTGGGACAGCCTGTATGACACCAAGTGTACATCGTATTTAGAATAACGCCATTATACAGAGACTATCAAAATGTTTTGATGTCTATAAAATTTTATATTTAGCTAAATCAACAATAGATGATAGGAATATTCACTATGCGACACATTTCCACTTTTCACATAACAGAAGTCTCTATCTCTTCGAATTGTTTGACAAATAATAAGAGATTACAGTCAACCATACCCCAACCTTTGGAATGATTCAATTCGAACTATTGAGATTCACTGGTATATCCTTTTTATCGGAAATCTTATCAACGTTTAATTTTTAAATAAAACACCCTGTATATTATTACATTTTTGAAATCTACACAATTTTCTGAATCCAATGATACCCCATACTGGATATTTCAAGTGTTAAGACGTTCGGTTTATTTTTCGATCTAGAGTCAACACAACGAATCAACATCATTGTATGGTATAAAACTTAGATACTCATTTTCTCATAATGTAATTCATTTAAGAAACAAAACTTCTTTGAAATACACAAATAAATCATAACAGCTGTTCGAAATGTAGACCGTAAACATTCAGGCATTTTTGAGCTCGTTTCGCGGTATTTTGAATCACACAGGCCAATTGTTGAGGCGTTATATTCTGAATGGCTTGTCTTACTCGTACTTTCAGGTCCCCGCGGGTTGTTGGGGAAGTTGCGTAGACAATATTTTTCAAGTGACCCCAACTGAAAAAGTCCAACGGGGTTAAGTCGGGTGATCTTTAATCGAGAACGCTTCAAATAACTTACTTATTTTGATGCGGATCCATGTCGCGTTAAAGTTGCTGTGAAATTCCCCATTATCTCGGGATGATCATTGTTTTCAGCATCACATTTGGATATTTATTTCCCCGAACTCACTGAAGAAGTCACCCTAGAAATAAACTTCATAAAATTATGAGACTACAAATGCATATTTGAATCGAAATAATTGAATGTCTATGCTTTGTTTGGTGATGGAAATGTAGAGAAAGTTTCAAAACAAGCATTATTTCCAAACATCAGAACCCACCAGGTTGGCGTCTTCAGATGTGTCTACTTTATAAATAACTAGTACTATGTTTCTGTATCGCTGCTGTTCCAATGTTTTGACAGAATCAGAATCAACGAACTTAGGCGTGCGCAGGGTTATAGAACAGTGCTTTCAAAAAATTGTTCTGCAGCGCCACCTAGTGGCGAGTTACAGAAAAATTGATAGCCTAAAAACCTTTTCTATGAAAAATTACTTATACATGTCAAGTTTCATCACGATTGGTTGAGCGATGTAGAAGTTTATCACTTACCAACCAACCAACAAACATCCATTTTTATATATTAGATTTAATGATTTATGAATCGCGCGTCTAGAATAGTGTTGCAGTTCCGGTTTTCCACTCAAAGATAGAACTGGAGTCAGAGCCAATTTCCTGAAAAGAAAAAAGGAAGTTTTTGTTTCCTCCAAATTATATCGAAAAATGGGACAGTCAGTAACATTATTTTCAAAAAAATACTGAGAGACCATAGGCACCGAGAATACCCAAAAAAACGGTATAGTACAATTCATCTCTAGCCTCAAAATAGGCGTCTCTTACGACTTGTATCCTTCATCGGCGCTAAATATCTGTCCAGCCAAAATTCTCTTGAGGTTTGACAACAGGAAAAAGTTGCTGGGAAAGAGATCTGGAGAATACAGTGGATGCGGAAGCAACTCGATGTCCAATTCATGCAATTTTACCATCGTTTTCATTGATTTGTGACACGGTGCATTGTCTACGTGAAACAGCCCTTTTTTCTTTTCCAAATGAGGCCATTTTTCCGCGATTTAACACTTCAAATGCTCCAATAATGCTATGTAATAGTCACTGTTGATTTTTTTTTCAAGACAGTCATTGAATAGTATACCTTACGTGTGTGAAAAGATGGGGCCATGTTTCATCCATTGTTACATAACGACACATAAATTCGGGTTTCTTCATGGTGAAACAGTTTCAAACACTGCTCAGAATCATCAATTCGTTGTTGTTTTTGGTCGAATACGAGCTCGCGCGACACCCACTTTGATACAATTTTTCACACTCAAATATTTATGCACACGATATATCCAACATGTTTTTTCGATATCATTAGAGCATCAGCTATATCTAACAACTCCACTTTTTGCATCATTTAAAATTATTTTATGAACGTTTTCGATGTTTTCGTCGATAACAACCTCTTTGGGGCACTGCATGCATCGTACTCGGTGCTCATTTCACCTCGTTTAAACTCAGCAAACCACTCCTTAGCAATTAATTTTCTGATGCAAAGTACAAAAAATAATATTTATCAAGCTGAACCTTGGCTTCAACAGTAAATTTCTTTTTATCCATATTCTTCAAACTAACTAATGTTGCATAACTTAAAATGGTCTATTCCACAAACCGATATTCCGACAACTATGAAATTTGTACACTTGTCTGTTGAAGGTAGTATTAATTGAAAATCACATGGAGTTGAAACTAGTGGCACCATCTATATGTTGGTCTACGAACTTCTCAGCCCATCTAGAATGTCTATCACCAATAATTCCAATTTCTTGAATTGAAGAAATACGCATTTATTTTGAATCCTGGCTCAGGAATTCGCAAACTAATGAAAGTATCATTAGTTCACTATTAGACGTAAGTTAAGCGACGAATTTTTCGTCTTTATGTAAATTCACTGTTCAACTTACTGGTCCCTGCTGAAATAACAGGTTATGCCGACGATACATTCTTTTTTTTTTAAGCTAACAATTCGATGAACCTGAAACAAAAAATCATCACCTCATTTTCCTCAATTGAAGAATACTTCGAAAGTAAATTACTTAAAATTGAAAAAACGATATATCTTCCATTCATTGGTTGTGAACCGAATCTTCCAAATTATTATGCAATTTATATACCTATCAATGAAAATTAAATAAAAATAAAATCTTCTGCTGGACAGTATCCTTAATGGAATGCGCACATGAAGGACCTGATACGAAAAATCAGATACTTGGTATATAAGTTCAAATTCATTAAAAATGTCTTAACACATTGTTTGTTTTATAGCATAATCCCTAGGCAGGAATCACCAATTATCAAGAACTCAAATTCAAGAACTCAGCAACGATGAACCGTATAAACAAGCAGAAATAATGTTCATTCGTCTTTGCCTTAACGCTGATTCTACACCAGCGAAGGAACATGATCATGAATCATAGACATTGACATTCCAAGAATGTTGAAGACGATTGNTAAATATATAATGTCCAGACATTCCCCATCAATCAATAGCATATCTACTTTCTCGTTTCTGTTATACACTTGTGGCATTTTTAACTTATTTCTGTTAGAGAAATCCGATTGACAACAATGTGTTCAGTAACTAACAAGTTTATAGAAATGTCAAAAGTTGTTTGTAATTCATAGCCACCTCATTAACTTACCTTTATTGAATTGCGAAAATACTTAATAATTGTCATGGCTCTCTAGATCGAAAAACAAACCGAGCGTCTTAACACTTAAAATGTCAAGTATAAGATATCATTGGATTCAGAAAATTGTGTACATTTCAAAAATGTAATAATATACAGGGTTTTCTATTTGAAAATTAAACGTTGATAAGATTTCCGGAAAAACCGGAAGTTGAAAAAAATTTCAAATACGTCAAAAAGTGCATCTTTGTAAGCATAATCACTATTAATGGTTCCGTAAGAATAGGTGGAAGAATAAAGAAAAAAGGGGGTGTACCATGAGTCTGTGTCACACGGTATAGTGTTATTTCTTTCAATTTCGAACTAAATAACTCTTTGTCGCTGTCGAGAAAAAAATACATTAGCTAATTGTTATCAAGAATTACTGACAAAAATAATAATATATATGAGGAAATGTTCTATCTTTGTTTCTGAAACATCTATTTATAGACTGTATCCAATATTACTGACGAAAAATAATAATATATATGAGGAAATGTTCTATCTTTGTTTCTGAAACATCTATTTATAGACTGTATCCAATATTAAATGTACAATTTTATTGTACTCGTTCATAATTATTGCTCAACTGTGATCGCTTATATGTGTATGTTATTTATATTACTTTTGATCTATTTGTTGTTAACTTTTCTTTTTGTTGATTGTGATTTTAAATCTTGTTTCGTCTATTTCCAAATCAATAACCAATACCCACGTACCTACAGGCTTTGCCTTTATTTGTGTGTTTTCTTTATTTATTTACCACACTGCGATTGAACTATAATCAATTATATATTACTCAGTATTTTACGTGAATATTACTGTGTATTTCAACAGTATATTTCTGTACTTTCTTCTTGTAAATAAATATTATTATTATAAAGAAGGACAATCTCGCAACAAACTTTTGTCATATAAATAGTTCAATATGATAAATTGATGAGTTTAAAATAATTCAAATATTTCAAAGTATATAAACACGAGTGTGTTTTCCGAAATGTTTCTCACTATTAATTTCTTTTTGATGAAAATATCGTGTTTTCATGAAAAAGAAGAACTATACCTTCAAGAAATAAACGACCCGACTCGACGTTAGACTAAAGTTGCAAGCGGTATATTTCCCCCTCTCGAAATGTAATATTCAAGAACCGAGGTTTCCAGGGCAGACTTGATATCTGGGCGTCCCGCGGGAAACACAAATATGCAATATTGCCAACATAAATTGATTCTAGATACGATCCCCGGTCTCCTCATTTAACACGTTTTCAAAATATGGGGTGCCAACTTATTATTTACTACCTCGAATTCAATACACCGATATTGCCTCGGCCCCAGCTTGAATATTATATCTGTTCACCGTGTTTGCCGAATACCTATATCGCGAAAATGGAGTTCAGAATGGATTTATCGGAATATGTGAGAATACAGTTAGGATACAAACTCCTATCACAAATATATTTTGTTACATTGATCATTGTCACCAAAGTTATGTGAAAAGTCCTGGCATCCTGAGAGAACATATGTATAATGGGTAAACANTTTTTCTGACGCGGGAAAAATGTTTTAAATAGATTCATTTATCGCCAGACGTACCAGTTTTACCTATCAAGTGAAAACACATTATTTTAAATAAATATTCCTTTTTGGAAAACAAAATTGATCTTCTCATGTAGAGTGGGTGATGCAAAAAGTGAATATATTAATGAATATCATTTGAAAAGATCAGTGAATTGCATACAGAAGTTTCACTCAATATAAAAAGAATACATCTGGAATAATTTTTTTCTTATTCAGTTTGTCCCTACACCAAACATTTCTAATATATTTTGAACAGATACTATTCACAGAAATGCTACACAACGTGATATATGGAGATTCAATATAAAATTTCACTCACGAAAAATAATCTCAGTCTTCAAATCTTCATCAGCGCCTTTTTGAAAATTTTGGGAAAATGTGTCATCCGATACTTATTTTATCTTCATTTGCTGTAGCTTATGTATGTTCTGTAATGCCCAGACATAAACACATATCAACAAAAGTCAAAATTTCAGTATAATATCAATATTTATTAGAATATTGTTCATAGTTAGCCGTTCCTGTCCATCTATGTTCAATTATGTATTTGAGCAGTTCTTATTGTGCACAATGAAGAAAAATAATAATAACGTGATATAAACCACAAGCTAATGGACTTCTTCTGACGATGACGACAACACCAAAAATAATAATAATTAATATCAACAGAGCAAACTCTTCTCTATATTTCCCGCTGTTTTCTCTCCCCCTATAGGTATTTTGCAAATTCGAAAGCAAATTGTGGATAGTTTTATCATATCGTAATATTTACAACATCACATCAAAAACAAATTAATTTTTGCAAAATTTTCTCAAAGATGTGAAATAGGTTGATGACAGTATTTTCAAATCTTCAATACTGTAAGTGTTACCAAGTGAAAGAATCGTCCACATGATCCGGGCTAATAGGTCATGGTCAAAAAACCTGAAGTACCAAACGTTACGTCTGCTACTGCGGCAGACATTATTAATGGTATGTGCGAGAGCAAAAGTAATATTTCGAAGTCTCAGCAACATACTTTCGTCCTGGCAGTGAACGCACATACAAAGGATGATGTATGTATGTGATGTATGATGCATGTATAACTTAGCATGAGCTTTTCGTCTCACAGCGACACCATCTATGGGAACGGCAGGAGACTTAAATTATTAGAGTTGATGATCCGTATTTTGGGATGGGTAAGTATTGCATAGGTTATTTTAGATCTGGCTTCCCCATACTTCTCTTATTCTAAGTTAGTAAATATCGATTTGGTCGGTTAGTATTGTGTGAAAGTTTCTTTCTGAGTGAGTAGGTTAGTGAGTTGTGTCCGGACTTCTTCTTCCAACTCAGATGGTGTTTCTTCTTCTCTCTAAAGCCATGAAATCTAATGAGTTCATACCAAATAAAATTCACAGCATTCCAGAGAATTTGAAGAATCCCTCGCAGTTAAATGATTTTTTTGTTAACTCAATTCCTATTAATGAACCACCCCTCGAACTCACCTCTTTCTATACTGACAATAAATTGATAGAATTTAACTTTAAATTTCAAGAAGTTCATGATATGTTCGTTTTTGAAACAATTTCTGATATAAAAACAAATGCAATGGGATATGATTTACTGAATATAAAACTCATAAAAATGTGCTGTCCACATATAATTCCATATGTAACACATATTGTGGATTTTTGTCTGAAAAATAATATTTTTCCCACGGTATGGAAGAAATTCCACATGATCCGGGCTAATAGGTCATGGTCAAAAAACCTGAAGTACCAAACGTCTGCTACTGCGGCAGACATCATTAATGGTATATGCGAGAACAAAAGTAATATATCGAAGTCTCAGCAACAAACTTTCGTCCTGGCAGTGAACGCACATACAACGGATGATGTAGGTACGTATATGATGTATGATGCATGTATAACTTAGCATGGGCTTATCGTCTCACGGCGACGCCATCTATGGGAACATCGTCTCACGGCGACGCCATCTATGGGAACGGCAGGAGACTTAAATTAATAGAGTTGATGATCCGTATTTTAGGGACGGGTAAGTATTGCATAGGTTATTTTAGATCTGGCCCCATACTTCTCTTATTCTAAGTTAGTAAATGTCGATTTGTTCGGTCAGTATTGTGCGAAAGTTTCTTTCTGAGTTAGTAGGTTAGTGAGTTGTGTCCGGACTTCTTCTTCCAACTCAGATGGTGTTTCTTCTTCTCTCTAAAGTCGTAGTAGTTTGGACTTCCTTTTTCTCTGGAAGATGTCGTGTCCGAGTATGATACTGGTAGTCAGTTATCAGCTGGGGTCGATGTAGCCTTGGATGGGAAAGATTGAAGCGCCAGGCTGATAACTTTCACTACCTGTTGGCCAGTGAAAATTCTTCCAGAAGTTTTTTAGTGGTCAGACATGTTTTCCAAGGGATGGACATTGTCTCCATATCGATGACATTGTCCGTTCATTTGGCGTATTTCCTTTTCTGTTAATAAGAGTGAAGTTTAACAGTGTTGGTTCAAAGGGTATCGATTATGGTGATTATGAATGTTTCGGAAGATTCTTCTCTTGGTAGTGCAGTAAAACATTGATTTATAGTTATACCTAGTTATGAACATTTTATAAGTGTGTAGAAAGGTCTTACTAGCGCATCTCCCGATCTTGCCCCTCGATGCCTTTAGGAGATTTAGTGTTTTCTGAACTAATGAGTATCCAATGGTATACTCTGTTGGATGATGCTAAATTATAATGATTTGGATTTATAGAGGAATTCATTAAGTAAACTGTGTGTTGTAAAAATTTCACGATAAAGTGTCATTTCGAATAAAATTTCGAAATGGTTGGTGAAACGCGAGTCGAAAACAATGTTACAGTTCTACTATGTGGAAAAAGTGATGCTGGATATTTTCAAATTCGAAACACTTTTATTAATTTTCACTATCGTGAATTGAAAAATCTATTATTTGCCTCCCCAGTCCGTGATTCCATTAACACTCGCTAAAGAAACAATAGACAGGAGACATAAATTTCTCCTAATTATGATCTACGCCAAGATTGTCAGTGATAATGGCGCGGTATTAAATTAGGGGCTGTAGAGGTGAAGAAACGAAATGCGGGTGGTATTTGGCGGGGTGTCTTAATATTTAGCTAGGTCCTTAAGAAAGGGTGGTTCAGTGGTCCCCGGGGTGGAGTTACACTAATTAATGAGAAGGGTTGCAGGTTGCCGGATACACGGGGAAATATTTGCAGGTCGGATTAGCAAAACGTTCAGCCAAGGGGAAACATTTGCAGTTATGCGTCTTATTAGGGAAATCCTCGTTTCGACATAGATGACATGGCTGTGAAAGTTACCACTCAGATCGAAAATTGCTTCAGTTGTCTGCACAATTGATACTTCACTCACAGAAATGCTAACTGATTACTCAGTAAACATTAAACGTTGAATTAACATCTGTTTATTCATTTGAAAATGATGGACATGGTCATCATTACGTTCTCAAAATACGTTTATTTGAGGTGCTGAGTCCTAATTGTTGAATAAACATATAATGGCCTGAATCATACTCACGTTACGAAAAGTATGTACAAGCTTGAGTACATCGAAATTAGTCATATTAACCTCATGAAAAACACGCATCAATAAAAAAATGTTACCACTAGACACATGCCATTCCCCTACGTCATCATTTTAGTTGAAGTTACTTACTTTATTCTCATGTTAGCATATGCTCAAAATGGGCACCTCCAGCTGCCATGCAATAATAAAAATTCTGCTGGAAACGTTCTCGAACATTGTGGAGCATTTCTGGAGTGATTTGGCGACATTCATTGTGATTAGTTACCGTGAATCTTCGAGTGATGCAGGAGAAGTACAGTAAATTCTGCTTTTGAAATGATCCCACAGAAAGAAATCTAACGGCGAAAGGTCTAGTGATCGTGGTGGCCATTCGATAGTGCCCCGCCTCCCAATTCAGTGATCCGAAGAAGTCTGATCTAAATACTGCCGAACAGGCAGAGCATAGTGCGGTGGAGCCCCATCTTGTTGAAATATTAACAGATCCTCCCGATAATTGTGGTCATTTTCAATAATATCAGTGGGAAGGGGATTAATAGTTTCTTCCAGAAGCTTCAGATACATTTGTCCGGTTAAATTGCTTTCTAAAAACAATGGGCTAACAATACGGTCACCAAAAATTCCAGCCCATACATTTAATTTTTGTGGACGTTGATGATGCACTTCAAGAAAAGTGTGAGGATTTGAATCAGCCCAATAGCAACAATTATGGCGATTAACTGTGTCATTTAGAAAAGAAGAACATTCATCACTGAAGCAAATGTTGAAAGTAAAATGTGGATTTTCTACCGCATGTTTACTAACCAACTCGCAAAATTGCAAGCGTCGTTCGATATCATCTTCTTTGAGTTTTTGCGTTAATTTAATCTTGCAAGAATGCATTTTGTGGGTTTTTAAAGTAGGCCGAATGTTAGTTCGTGACACCCTGGAAACAATTGCTAACTTTCTTGTGCTCAAAGTATGGTCAAGCCCAACATGACCCAGAATTGACACTTGGGTCGCCTCATTTGTTACTGGTGGTTCAATTTGCCGTTTTTTATGTGCTACAGATCCAGTTGCGCGAAATTTTACAATTAAATCGAAAACATACTATCGCGACACATTCTTTCCAAGATCTTTCAAACGATGTGAGAGTCGCCATCTATTCCCTAATAAACTTCCAAGCGTTGTTCACCCCTCTGCAAAATTAACCTCTATATCAGATGAATTTGAAAAGTTCTCACGTTGGCAAAATAATGTACTTTATCGTAGCTTGAATATATTGAAACGTGTATGAAATTGTCCGCGTCCTTCAATAGCATCAGAGAGGTCAAATAAAAATATAATTATACGGCGTATTTCCTAAATAAGGTACGAAATTCCGCAAGGTGATTCGCTAGGTCGTTTTACAATTATTACACGTAATAAGGTGCTTATATATCCCTAAATGAATTGGAACTATTAGTTCCAGTGGAGTCAGAGTGGGCACCACAGCCAACATAATATAGGGAAAAAAAGTACGCCACTGACTTCTTGTAAGTTTTATTTTTTCAGATTGATCAACTGAAATACAACTTTTTCGTTGCTTGTGTTTTTTTCATATCTAGCTTCGTTTTCGAAAAAAAAAAATTGAAGCAACTTTACATAGCATGAGCACCTGCTATGGAGACCAGCTAACTGTGATAGTGTTGTTATATCAGTGAAAGTCAGAGTTGTCAATTAGCAGTGATTTCATCATGAATAATTTCCGTGTTAGGAATTACTCGTTAAAAGGTGAGACCTCGTTAGTCCTTAGCTCGCACAAGTTTCTCAACTTCTAAGAGTTGTCGTTCGATTAACGGAATAACAGATTTTTTTCAAACCAAGGCTGAAATGGCTGACATGTACTTTATTTATGAATTAGCAGATGGAAATGCGAAAGAATTACACGAAGAATTTACCATGACAGATATCTTAACAGAGTACCATGTGCTGAAACATTTAGAATGCTACATGCAAGATTATTTGAAACTGGGAGTTCAATAAAAATGCAGGTGGTGGAAGACCATAAACCATAACAACGCATGCACTAGAAGAAGTTATACTTGATGCGATAGAAAAAGATCCTTCAAATACTATCAGGAAGATTGCACTGCAGCTGGAAGTCAGCCCGAATGGACAGTTCTGAAAAGAAAGAAACCTTCTACACTCATATCACATACAGCGGGTTCAAGCTCTACTGCCTCGGGATTTTCACCCAAGATTAATGTTTTGCAGGTAGTTAATTCGTAAGATAGCACACAATAATAATTTTCCACCAAATATTTTATTAACGGACGAATCAAATTTTTCACAAGATGCCTTTATGAATTTTCACGATGACTATTTTTGGACCGTATATTTTCAGCAACTATTTTCGCTGAACGTTTGAGTAGGAATGATTGGTGACTACCTAATTGGCCAACTTTTTCTACCAGCAATATTAACAGTTGAATCCTACACGGACTTTTTGCAAGATCATTCACCCATTTTGTTAGAAGTAGTGCCGGAGTACTTGTAAGAAGCAACATGTAGTTTATGTAGGACGGAGCACATTTTAGTGTTCTTACTCATCAGCATCTCGACGCCACCTTCCTTAAACGCTGGATTGGACGTGTAATTCCTCAATATTGGCCAGCTCGCAGTCGTGATATGAATCCTCTGTATATCTATTCATGGGGTCATCGGAACATTCTTGTTTGAAAAACTTGTTGTGTATTGGAATTGTGAATGACTTGAGGAATCGGATAGTTGACAATTGCCATGCCACAAGGAATACTCCAGGTATTTTTAAACGTGTCATACATACAATGACAAATCGATTGCAGTTGTGTATATTATCATTTACTTTTAGGTCAAAATTGTTTATTATTTACTTTTGGTTTACATTCTATGTTGTCCATGGAAAGTTTCAGAATTGATTTTTTCTCGAAAACAAAGTTTGATATGAAGAAAACATAAGCGGCATTTTTTTGTCTAGTTCTGGTATATAGGCACCTTATCACTTGTAATAACTGTAGCAAATTTCAACCAAATCGGTCTAGGGATATTTATGAAACTTTATAAATACCGTTTTTTTTAACTCAAAAACGAAACAACTCCGGACATATGTTCATAGGAACTTTTTCTATAACGACCTAACGAAGCACCATCTGAAACTTCATACTGTACTAAGGAAACACCCTGTATAAGGTGGTGAGTATTGATCTATTTTTCAAACGTTCATTTTTTATGGAATTCAACGATATCAATGTTTATAAATACATGAGATATAAGCTCATTCATAAGGAAACAAAATAACTGTTTTTTTTAATAATGCCTTCCATATATGTATTCTCAATAGCTTCAAGAAAATGATTCGATATGATGTTGATTTGATACTTATGATTGAATACTTATGTTGACATTTTTTCCATACATTTCAGTCACGAAAAAATTAACTTGTGATATCCCATAACAAACGACATTGATGTTACGATCAAATATACATCATTTATAAATCATTTCTATATCTGAAATTATCTCATTACTTACGTACCTAATAAGATTTACTCGTACCTGCAGCCGTTTTACGAAAACCATTCTATGACAGATTTTTCCAAATACAATGTTTACCGGTTAGTAGGTTTATTATTCAACAATATTTTTGCGTATTTATAGGCAACAATAGTAATTGGTAATATGTATCATATCGGCCAATTAGTGAATCCACCGCTGAATAAACATCTTTGAGATGCATAGGTTAGGTTAGTTCAGGTTCGTAGTGAGTGGATTTATTCGACACTCCACCGCAATGAGTCCATATTGTTCACAAAGTCGATTGCTTTATATGATAATTGAATCTACTGATAAGAAATATCTTTGAGATTGCGTAGAGATTGTTTCATATTACATCACGTTGTTCCCCAAGAGAAAGGAGTCTTAAAAAATGCAGTGAGTTTGCTGCTTACTTCTGACATATACCACCCTCGATGTAACCAAACAGGTTGTCAACCAAACAAGTTTCTTATTAGTCAGTGGACTATGCTAGAAGACTGGCAGTAAACAAATCTAAAGAAATGAACTTCAAACGTTCAAGCCAGTCTCCAAAATACCTACCTACACAGTAGGATGAATGGACTGACGCCTATCAGAAAACAACTACTCCCCTGACTAATACCACGCAGGGCGTTGAATTATATCCGACAGGCGTCAGTACAGCAATTTTCACAGAAAATTTCCGAAACCAGTCTGCAAGTGGGGCCGTTCCAAAATTGAAGGTCGACTCTTTTAGTTGTATTGCCAATTGCATATGCAGGAAATTTTCTGTGAAAATTCCTGCACTGACGCATGTCGGATATAATTCAACGCCCTGCGTGGTATTAGCCAGGGAAGTAGTTGTTTTCTGATAAGCGTCAGTCCATTCAACCTACTGTGTAGGTATATTCGAGACTGGGTTGAACGTATAAAGTTTATTTCTTTAGATTCATCTATAGTGTCATTAAAAGAAGTAATTTCTTCCAGATCTTCATTAAGATACGAAATTTTTCATATGCAAATATGACAAGTGTGGTGTCTTTATCAATTTCATCAAAACAAAATATAGGATTTCTGGCCTTCTTCAACAGATCGTTGATTCATATGATAGAACAAGTGTTGGAGACAATATAGATCTCTGAAAATCATCATCGTTGGTGATGAAAGTATTCTAGAAATATCTACCTATGGCTACCTGTGAGAAATAGTTTTTGTGAAATTTGGAGGGTCAAAACGAGGAAAATTAAATTTTGTAATTTTTGCATGTTATTCCAAAATTATTATTGATTGAAAAACGAATTACAATCCGGAAATTACTACGATCACCAAAACGTAAATGAAAGCTTCTGAACTGAATTGCCAGAAATGATTCGATACTCCAACAACTACAGAAGAACATATTGTCAATAGTGTCAGTCGAAACTTGAACTTTCCTCACAAAAACGTCATCAAGGAAATCAACAGAAAAATCGATTGTTCCTCATCAACACTGTCTGTACACACTTCAGCAACTTCTGATGCTTCATAAAGCTTAGATCCGACCTTCTTTGGAGTATTGTTCTCATGTATGGAGCTCCACACCTAACAATACCTTGAAGCTGCTGGATTCCATCCAGAAAAGAGCCATCCGCCAGATTGGAGACACGAACATCACTTGCAACCTTGATCTATTTGAAAATCTGTTTAAAATCTGTTTTTCCGTTAATCAGCTGTCGCCCCCATACGAACGACAACTCTCAGAAGTTGATAAACTTGTGCGAGCTAAGGAATAACGAGGTCTTACCTTTTAACGTGTGATTCCTAACACGATTGCAGAATCATCCCAGCTGCAACCAGATAAATTCTCTCGAGAAAAATATCTTTTCGAGGCAGGAATCAAACCCACGGTCTTCCGATCGTGAGTCGGGCGCACTACCACCGCGGCCAATTCCACTCTTCTATATATACTTTTACGGAAAGTGTTCAAGTGACTTGGCACATTTGATTCCACCAAGAGCGGTACATATCAGAAATGCGTGACGGACTGTGGCGGCTCATGTTTTTGAGGGTCAACTCAGTACACCTCGAACTTCACTGTTGAAGAACTCTTTCATTTGGATAACTGCGTTTATGTGGAATAAACTTCCTGATAACGTTTTTCCAAATGGATTCAATCCCCAGCGATTCAAATAGGCACCGCTCTCAGAGCGCCTTGAGGATATTCATGTAGTGCTTGTGTTTTGTCTGAAAAAAAGCTCCATTTTTCGGTTCATGTTCCATTTAACTGTTTTGCAGTGAAAGCTGTATATGAAGTAAACAATTTCTCATTCGGTGATGAGATAGCGTTTTGTATTATAAGATGTCCAACATCCTATTACCGTCATTTCACCCTCATTGTGTATGCATGATTCAGCCTAGCACTACTAGTGAATCCTGTGGCAGGTCAAAACAGCAGTATCTGATAGCAAGCTTGTTTCTAGAATACTGAAATTTTATTATTTTCTAAATCTATCCATACTTTCAAATAATATTTGGGAGGACAAAATCGCTAGTTTTCAGTGACTCGTATATTGTCGAATCCTACATATGCCTTTTTGTGCGGATAAATACAATAAGGAATTTACAAAGCCGTATAATATCAACCCGGCATAAATTTACTCCAAAGGGTATGGAATCATAAAAGCGTAAACAAGGAAGACAGAATCGGAGAAAGGGAAAACAAGGATCACAGTCAGTGCTGTGCGATTGGAAATTTAAAATAGGCGATGCTCCCCTTGGTATGTTGTGAACTAGAGACAAATACATTGTTCATCTCAGTAGTCATTGAGGAGTGTGTGTAGATTATTAGTTTTACTCGATTCGAATATGAGCGATTCAGAATGAAGTGGAAACTATCAATACTGTATGTCCTTCAATGTGACTTGTGTGCAAAAAATCTCCATGCTATGACATCAATTTTCACCACTTTCGGAAATAAAGGCAACTTGAAGTTGTAGTGGAAACTGGTTTAAGATTGAAAGACTATGTAGAAGAACAAAAGTCCTAAATAAGACGTTTCTCTTCACATAAACCTGTAATACTCTAACCTTGCTCACCTCAAATTAATTGCCAACGAAACAAAAAACGTTGCTATGATATAACAACAACGTGGAATATCGAAAACTAAGTTTGAAAAATTCAAACTAGCTACAAAAAGTCGAGAGAGCTTGTATCTTCTCTGCGAAAAATTGAATGCACCTTTCAAAACCCACGCGGTTCAGAAAAAATATTCACTCAACACCAAGATGTATCTGTTGATAAAAAACATACTGGAAAGTATTTGCGCGAACTACATAAACACAAATCACTTCTCTGAAATCCTAAAATATTCAATGAGAATTATTAAGCTATTCCAAAACAGAAGCTCAAAACACACTAGTTTGCAGATTTAATTGAACGCATAACCAATATGCAATGTGGACATCTGTGTTTTGCACTTTCGCCGTTATGACGCTGGAATCTTATGTTGAATTCTCAATAAGCAACTGAAATTGCTCTATAGTTGTAAGTAGATTCGATCATCTGATATTGTAGTACCTATATTGAAAAATACAAGAACAATAATACATTGGAAGAATTACCTTCCTCAAATGATTTTAACCTGTCAACAACTTTCAACATGTTATATTTCTGATTCATTCAATAAAATGAAATACTCCGCTTTCTGAAGTCATGAAATTATACTACTTTTCCATTTTAGTTAATACTCTTCAACTGAGAAACGATATGCAACATAAGAAACAAATAATATTCATATATAGCCACATCTGGTGTACCACAAGGATCAAATCTAAGACCCCTACTGTTCAATATGTTCATTAATGATATCGGAGCTGAGATTGATGTCAATTTTTTTATACGCAGATGACTTGTAACTCTATCACAATATAACATGGTCTAATGATTGCGAACGTCTCGCCCTGAATTTAAATCGCGTTGCTATATGGTGTCGGAAGAATAATCTATCTCTTAAATATATCCAAATGTCTTACTTACTAAAAACGAACTTGAATTTACACAATTACGTCATAAACAATCAAGTTCTGGAGCGTCCTGACACACTCACTGATCTAGGTGTTACTTTTGATTCATCCCTCTCTTTCAATAAACATATTGACACTACTCTAACAGCAACTCATCGCATATATGGATTCTCAGTTAGAAATACAAAAGTTTTTGAAAAAACTTCAACATTGAAATTACTTTATTTCACTTTTGTTCGATCTAGGCTGGAATATGCATCTGTCGTGTGGAGTCCCTACTAGCAGGTTCATATAAATCAACTAGAATCCCTACAGAGGCGCTTCCTAAAATATATGTCTTTCAAACTTGAAGGCACGTATCCTACTGTATGAATACCCTATTATGAATTGCTTGTAACTCACAATTTTTGTAGTCTCGAGGTAAAGCGTAAATATTATTCACTTCTATCTTTATTCAAGGTCATAAACAATATCATCACCTGCTCTCAATTGTTACCTATGTTGAATTTTTGGGTTCCTAGATGGTCATCTAGGATGTCTTAGATATATTCAACTGCCAGATTATACAAATCAAAAGACATTTCTTAGCTAACTGACAGTTTTGTTTTTATTTTTTTTATATAGATTCACAAATTATATTATGTAAGTACATATTTGTAAATGCCACTGTTACTCCCTATTCTGTAATTGGGTTCACCATGTAGAATAGTGTATGAAATAAATAAATAAATAAATAAATAAATAAATGACAATGTATGTGGTGTAATATGGGCAACGAAAGTAATGAATATTGATTTAAAAAAATGTGAAGAAGATAGATAATATTTAGACGTTGAACAGATCCATGTAAGTGCCAGGCTATACAAGATACTAAGTGCAGAAAGAATTGACAGATTACTACCAAGCGGTTGATTTTAAGAAAATTGACTAACTGGAACTAAATATCATTAATGCTGCAAAAAATATATGAACTTCTACTAGAAAAACTGTGTAATTCTCAGGACAAGTTTCTCTCTGGAATAATTCCTCAAAAATGAAGAATGATTAGGGTTTCAATTGCGAAACCTGAGAAAATCCAACAGAATTTGATGAAAGCCTTGAAACAAATCACTCCCATGTTATTCGTTTTGAAAACATTGAAAAAATTACTCGGCAGATACATCAAGAAAGTTTGGATGCTCCTTTATCGATAATCGTCTATGTTCAGTATGTCAATATAAATGACTTTATGTATGCTCATGGAAAAATCGAATATATTAACAAGAAAAAGGTGATTCTTTTGTATCATGCAGGCATTGAGTAGAAGAGATTAATGATACTGCATGATGTCAGATATACTGCATGATTAGAAGGAAGTTGAGGAAATCAGTAATGGCATCGGAGTAACCCTGTATTGTACACTTACAACATCTTCTAGACTGTAACTGAATTATGCAGATGACTCAGACATTCTGGTCCAATCGAGCATATCATTTTTAACAGAAGAATCCTGGAAAAGACAGGATGGACGATGACCTAGGAGGACAACTCCTCGGGAGGATGTACAATGGGTCACATGTGGCCTAAGTACTGTGGGCTTACACTCACCCTCCCTACTCTACAGATACAGAGAGATAACAAAAGAATCGAGATTGAAATAGGGATCACTGAAACTTGGAAGTGGAGAAATATAATTATCGAGAGAACAAAATATCTGGGAGTGATACTGAATGCCAGCCTGACATGATATCAACATTCAGAAAATAAAATCGAAGATAGTATAGTTCAAGTAAAAGATATAGTGCCCCTACCTTCCAGCAGTTCCCTTTTAATAACACATACAACGCGGTACTCATCGCTACATTCTGTTAGTCACCGTAACATGACTTCAAATTTAATTTTATGATTCTTCAGCCAATCATAAAACTCGGTTAGTAAAAATTATCAAATACGAACCTACAATTCTTCAGTCCACCTGGACTAATTCGTTGCGGCATAATTCCTTTGTATTGGTTTTTTTGGCCGTTGACTTCGCCGACACCTTTGAGATTATTATATCGGTTACTTCGATATACTAATGTTGTTCAGACGCACCTGCATGAGGGTTAAAGGAAGACATAATGTACTTGCTATACGTAATGGTGATTGAAGTAATGAAAACATGTGCATATTAGTTTTGGTGGCCTAATCTAAGACAAGTAACTTGTATTCACATACAAGACTGGCTACAAACACATGTTTATTCCTGAATAACAGGAGTAATAAGAAATACACCAGTAGAAGCATAGTGAGACACTTTTGTTATGAATGGGGAATTGAATCAATTTAGATCATGAAATTGGCAGTTCTAGCCAAATAGATTTTCGGAATATGTGAAGAACCGAATACAATACATATCTAAGGACCACAAGACTGCAGAACACATTTTCGATAAACTTGATGTAACAAACAATGAAGGTTGGATGGTGAACAGAAACACTGTGGATACTTCGAAACTGGTCGTTTGGGGAAGTCCTGAAGGATTTTATGAACTGACGATAGAATGTCACAGGCAAGAAAATGAGTATAATACACAAGAATCATCCAATGTATATTCAGGTCCTGAACCAGCTGTGGAATAACAAAGTCTTTCGTATGGAATCGGATCGTGATTTCACGATCATTTGAGTGCTTCAAAAAAATAGAGTTCGACTCAGAATAATCACAGTGAAACGAAAAAGTCAGGCAGCTCCCAAGTAAATGGTCCAAGAAAAAATGTAGCTGGGGACCCTGAAAAACCGTTATGGATTCAGAATATAACTGAAAAACTGGTATGATTGCAATTGACGGGCTATTACCGGGACACTGTTCATTTAGAGATGAATATCGGGCTATAGAATGCAGATTTGGGCTGCAGACAATGCAGCACAGGATCAGAGACAGCTCGTTTCACGCAAATGTGAATTACTGGATCACAAGAGGCAAGCAATTCATGAACCGTTAATTATGTGAAGAATATATCCCTCTTCACCAAATAATGAGAGAACAAGAATGTTAGAATGGGTGCCATGAATATATGAGAGATACTGATATTTGTTAATAAGTAGGTTTACCTACAATAAATGAAAATACAAAAAAAATAATGATACATTATAATTTGATATCACCTTAATGGTCTCTTGAATGGTCTAATAGATTTCTTTTGAACAGAATAAGACTGTTAGAAGACTCTACATTTTCAGGTATACTGTTATACCTAATAAATCCTTTGAAAATTAATGTTTTGGTGTTGATATTTGTTATTCCAGTATTATACTGATGGATCTGATTATTAAAAATTACAAATTTGTCAAAAAAAAAAGGTAGAAGGTTATGCAACATTTCGTAAATATAAATCATCGTTAAATATGTAAGCCTATTTTCTATAGATAACCATTCTAGAGTATTTAACATTTAAGATATATGGGTACTCCTGTCACATCTCAAAATAATCTTCATTGCGCGATTCTGTAGTTTTTGTAGTGTTCTCATTTTATTTAAATCACCTGTGTATAGAAGAGTGGGACAATATTCGAAATGTGGTCTTATATACAGTTATCCGTGATTGCATAGTTAAGTGTTGGGACACTCTTGTGAAAAAATATAATTTCTTCAAAAAAATTTTTTTCTGTATGTAAGTGAAATGGTTATTCATTGATAGATACTTGTCCAACATGAATCCTAGATATTTGAATTCAGTAATGAGCTCAATTTTGTCATTTTCTATTTTTAGTTCAAACTTAAATGGTGTAGTATGTTTGCTTGAGATTTAGCTTCAATTTATTACTTTTCAAATATGTAGCGATATTATTTAATGCTTCATTCATTTTTTTGAATAGCTTCATCTATATCTTTATCACTAACCGATACTAGGGCATCATCAGCAAAACAATGTTCATAATCGCATTCATTACATTTGCTGATATCATTAATGTAAATTTAGAATAGCAATGGCGCTAAAATACTTCCCTGCGAAACCCCGTGGTCTACGCTTATTGCCGTTGAGACAAACTCATTATTTTGGTTACCTGCTTCCATCCTATAAGGTAATCACTGATCCAATCAAGTTCTTTTCCTTTAATACCATATTTTTTAAATTTTTTGATAAATATTTTACGATTAACCGTTTCAACCGCACGTTTGAGATCTAAAAATACTACTACAGTATACATGCCTTTATTGATTTTATCTTTTCATTCAGTAACTGTAAGTTGAAATGCGGATTCGCATGAATTTCTGGATCTGAAACCAGATTGGTTTGGTTGTTTGCAACAACGTGTCAGATGACTCCAAGGCAGCAAAAAAGTATACAACCTCGTTCTAATCTATTCTTCACATGTTATCCATCTGATTGTACTAGTCTTGGATATGGTACTGAATCTTTTAAAGATAACATCCTCTTGTATCATCAAAGAGTAGTGCTAGTTCTGGAGAAACCAAGAAATCCTAACGATATACAGCCATATATCCCCAGTTTTTTATGGATTACATTAATTATATTGTACTTAAATAACTCCGTAGATCCTTCCGGAAACGGACGACTATGACGGCAAGGATAAACGATGAAAGGAGTGTGCTGGCGCGGGGCGCGAGGGGAAGCAGTGGCTCAAGCGACAATAAATCAAGACTTGGATTTAATTAAATCTTGCATTGAAGTTAAGCGGGTGGCCGCTCGCCGCGCTGCGGTGTGCGACAGAGATAGACAAACGGGTGAGCAGGACGGGTCGTGTTGTCTTTTGTTCGGCTGGCGCTATCTATTTTATATAGGACACTTTTCTGTCACTGTCGCTGGAGAAATATTCCAGTCGATATGATTTGAATTGAGCTCTCAAATTCAGGTCTAGAATATCGGCAATATTAGTGAAATTGTGGAAGATATTTTTATGGCGATTACGAAGAGGAGACCTGGTTATTATTGGAAAATTTTGACAGTTGTAGAAAATGAATTCATGTAAAACAAATTGTTTCTCAGGTAAAGTTTGGCTGGGAACGGCTACAAAATTATTTGACATCAATAACGTGTTTTAGGTCAGCTAAATTGACTCTAGATGATGTCAGTTTTTCTTTAAAACAACGGATCATATACAGAATAATGACAGGAGTTGTTTCATTCACACACACATTTCATTGTATTCGAAAATAAAAATCATCCCACATATTGCCAGCCTTTAAACGAAGCCATCCTACATGTAGAAGGTTTTCAACGGGAATATAGATAGTGAGAGATGATTTCGTTGAGATTTTAGTTACCACCAGAAGTACCGAGGAAGAAAACCCAGGTAGGATTTGGGTGACGTTTTTCCTCTCTTTTTCTCAATTTCTTTTTTATCTGCTTCCAGCTTCATTTCAGCTTGTTTCCTCTGTTTCCTTTGCTGTAAGCACAATGACTACAAATGAAACTATAGTACATGTTCATATAGAACCATTGATGGTCGAAAGAAATGGAAAGTGATTCAAAAATATATTTCTATTGTGATTGCAAAGAGAGGATTTAGTAACTCATATATAATTTTGTAGTATTTTTCCATTTATAGAGATAATTTATTGTGGAGGAATTATTATACAAAAAAATTGTTTAAATTTTCCTTTTTTATGCACATGAATGTTCAAACACTATCTTTTAATGCAAACTCAGGTTATGGACATCTGTTCTATAAGGCAAATGTTCAATGATGATTTTGAAGGATATGCATGTTGTATCGTAGCTGGAATATATAACATGCATGTTGCATGAAAACAAACGTCTGCTATCAAACATGTTCAACCTCCTCAAATCTGCTAATTTGTATGAAATTCTAGACCTTCTTCTGATTCCAAATATTAATCTGATGCAAGAGTTCTGAACTTTTTGTATGCGACACCTGCCGTTCTTGTCTAAACATGAATGAATTAATTATTGCTTCACTTTACATGCCTTCTTCGGATAATCAACCTGCTACTTCGAATAAATATTGTGTTTTTCTTTCTGCTACTGATATTTTGACATGTTCTTTCATATCTTTCATTTCAAGTGGTCTGTAAATCTGATTAACATACAACTGGAACTTATAAGGCCAATTTTATTTCCGAAATTGAATCTCATCGACATAATTTTTAGCACAAGAACAAGGTATGTTATGAATACAATTTTCTCTTTTTATTTTTTGTTGTTGTCTCATAAGAGTAAGTATAGATCCAGTATATTTTTTTTCGAGAAGTTTCAGCATGATAAAATCCGACGGTGACGATTTAATTGAATGAAATAGATGAGAAAAATCGCTAAAGTACAATCGGTATTGTCTGAGAGTGCAAACATGCCGGAACATTATAGAAAGCAACATAGTTTTCTCAAGCAAGTGGTACTGCAATTCATCCACAAAGTCACTCCGATATTTCTACCTGCTATGCCCCTGGAGGGCGCCGCTAACGAGCCATTGAAATAGTGACTTGCGACAACTAAGTTCAAAAGGGGCGGCCGACGCTATTCATTATATTGAGTTGAATATAGTATTGATAGGCGTCGACCGGGGAATATTAATAAAAATTTTCCGATGATATATTCTGTATGATGCGAAGATAATTGAAATATCGTGAAAACTATTTTTGTTTAAATATTTCATTTTGAGAAGGATAATTTACATTTGAAATAGTTTTTAATTCAGGATTGATACCTTCTACAGATCTATAAAATAATCAGAATATTAAATTTGAAGATAAATACGAATGTAAAAAGGGCAAAAACTGTCAGTGAATTGAATTTATGAAATTTTGCCTATAAAAATAAATATGTATCATCTGGTGACATTTTGAAGACTATCCATTTTCTTTATCCAACCTGTTTGAATGAAAGCATTATAATTTGTAGACATAATTATTATTGACACTGATAATATCAAATTGATCGTAAACTTGATAATGAAGTTGGATAAAGTCTTCAAAACGTCACCAGATAAGTTAGTAATGATGAATCCTTTAACTTGAGCCCAAAACAACTCTATTGGATTCAATTCACAGTGATAAGGCGGCAATCAAAAAACCGACATTCCTTCAGGCTTTGCCATCTTATCAGTGGCATACCTGTCGAATTTTGACTTATGACGTTTAGGTAAGTTTAGGAGCTCTGTTTTTAACATGGTTGATTCGATAGGAATAGATTTCATTTGTAACCACTCAGTAATGTCTTCCTTCCTCCAATACGATGTCAGCAACTTTTCGACTGGTCTACTCTGGTAATTTGCGCTTCCCATTACTACTGCGGATCCCTGTGGAAGTTTAACAAGTATGTTTTAAACCATTCTTTGAATACTGTGGCATACATTTCTCACTGATAATCCCCTCTACCATGGCCTTCAAACTACCAACAGAAAATAATGTAATATTTTCTTCCAATGGAAAAAGCCAAGTCGGTCCTATTGATGGGTGCAGTGTGTCTTTGACGGTATAATTCAAAGGAAAATCTATTTATACCGCCTTGAAAAAACAATGTTTTTTCAATCCCCTCCAAATAAATACTTATTTTTTAGAGAATGTTGTGGTTACTACTGGACATATTGTCACTTTTGTCGTATTTGATTTGTTGTGAATGAGATTTTTCAAGAATAAATTTTGAATATTCATTTATTCAATTCGTTGAGAGTAAATGATTTAAATGCAGTACGCCTATGGCAATAATATATCTAGATATACTGCTGTATTTTCTCTCATTTGTGGACAGACTGTAGTGCAACATAAGATGAGAGTCGTAAATCTAAAGAATCAACGTACATTCTTATATCTGCAGGAAAATGTATTTGCAACAGTTTTTTCAAAGGCAGGGGAGCAGGTATTACAGGACGTTTTGATAGAAAGTTGTCCTTTTTGTATTGAAAGTAGAAATGTTTTTGCATTTGTCTCAACAAGTGTGTTTGATTTTCGGCGCCGCATACTGTATTTGTTTTTTTCCAATTGTGAAGATGGAGATAGATTTTCCCCCCTGAAAGTTAAAATATGTATAAGTTACTAATGAACAGAATATTCATTTTTGCTGAAAAATAAATAATGCAGTGACTTTTCAAGATGAACTGGAAGGTTGCTCTTTCTACATTTCTCTTACAAAATTTCAATTTTTCTCAAACAATGGGAAGTGAAAATACCCAAACACTAATTTCTCTTACAAAAAAATGTCTTTTGTTTAACAATTTTTTGCAACCATGTGACATGTAAATTTAGTGTCTATAATGTTCTTCACCACATCTGTGGTGTTTTGATGAGTGAAAAAGGAATTTATACTTTTCAACTGTAGATATCACCTTCTTTTTCATCACCACTTTCTTCTGAGAGCAATATAACGAACCAAACCAATAATTTCTCCTTGGTATTTGAATTTCCACCCCAATTCATAATTTTTTATCGCTCCCCAGCCCAAAATAAGAATTTATAATTTAATAATACTAATTAAAAGGATATTTGCATTTCTTTAAATTTTATCAGCATCCTTGTTACCTCTTCTTTATGCCGAAATCTTGCATCTCTTTTCAGCGTCTTCTACTTCCGCAGGCTAGAAAAGGACATAACCTCAATTGTAACACAATTAAAACGGTCCGGTATGTTAGGAATTCTTAACGCTCCCATTCTGTCGCCTTAATTAAAAACTACCCCATGTTGAAAGGGATCGACCAGACGAATAGTCTTTTGTATATACCTGGAGAAATCGTGAATATTTGACTGGGTTCCTGGCCATTCTGGCTAGCGGTGGTTAGACACTGTGGTAGTTTTACGATAACGTATGCAAAATACAACAAAGACCGCTAAAAGTTGCTGAAGATATATTGTTTCGGATATTAAAGTTTCGGTGGAATCTGGATACAGTGCAAGTATTGATCAAAGGAAAAGAAAATAACTACATATCACTATACATTTAAGATGAATATTTTAAATTTTTTTATTGATAAATGAAAAAACTTACTGTATCAGTATAATGACAGATTTTCACAACTATAAATACAGTCATTGTCACTTGTACAAATCGGTTATGTCATAAATATATTATTTATTGTTCATTCATCTGAAATCATGTTGGTAAATTGATTGCTCTAGTAATATTTCTAAAACAGTATGATATGAAGGTGTCTTAGCCCGTTGACATGTTCATTTGTCTAATTTTTCCGAGAAAAACAAAATATTCTGTCAATGATTGAAATTCAATAAAGAAAATATTAGGTTATTTCAAAAGTTCTGTCCGTTTTGATGTCATGTGATTTTATAAGTCCGTATCTCAATAAATTTTTATTTTGCTGTGTCTTGGTGCATATTGATCGATAGAGAATGTTATAATCAGTTGATGCTGTTAGTTTTTTTTCAAATTTCTATTTTTGCTTTTTTCAGCTCATTACTGTATGATGTCGCAATTTTTCCCTCCAAATGGAACCAAAGCGCTGCCGAAACAACCCGAAAAATAACCAGTCATTTGGTAATGATAGCATTGATGAACGCACTGTTCGATGTTGGTTTGCAAAATTTCGTTTCGGAGATTTCAGCCTCGAAGATGAGCCACGAAGTGGCCGACCTACAGTAAGACTGGACGAGGATTTTAGGACATCACAAACGGTACGTGGGATGAACGAAGAACTGAGAGTCAGTTCCCATGCAGTTATTGATTATTCAAAGTGAATTGGAAAGGTCAAAAAGCTCGAACAGTGGATACCCACGAAGTGGATCCTATATGATTCGGTCCTCAGTGGGGTAGGCACGAAGTATGTGCTCTGCTGTTTCATCATTTTCCAAACAGAGGCGACACAATCTGTCTTCCGATAGTCCGAGTCTCTGCATGTGATGATTCGAATGACAGTGACCTGTAAGAAGACATGTTAGACATCGTAGTTCTACTATAGTCCAGCAACTGTTTGGTATCAAGCTTCGAAGGGTGAATGAACGCCTTGGAGTGAGCCAACTCTGGAAGATTCTGCCGCCATTCAGGTGTTCAATATTTGTTTGGAGAAGCCAAAAGCGATGCCAATGACAGTTCTGGTCTGATGAAGCTGCTTGCAGCACCCTCCTTTGCAAGGGAGTTTGGCAAAGCCTAAAGCGATGCCAATGACAGGTTCTATCTGGTCTGATCAAACTGTTTTCAGCACCCTCCTTTGCAAGGGAGTCAGCAACCTCATTGCCTTCCAGGCCAGAATGGTCAGAAATCCAGATCAGAGACAATCTGTTGAGTCTTCCTATCGGGGAGAGTCGACGACAGAAGGAGACGTTCAGAATACGTTTCGAGGTATGTTCTTTGCTTTTGCGCAACCAACCAAAAAAATCATGGTTACTGTATGGTGGCCAGCGGCTGGTGTGATTTACTGTAACTTTCTGCAACCGGGCCATACCATCACAACACTGTCCTTTACTGAAAAAATCCATGAAATGTATCGAAAATTGCATCAGTCGCAGCCAGCATTGGTCTGATCCTCCTCTATTGCAAAGCCCGTTCGTACGGTTCACAAATCCCCATTCAAAAATCAAACAAATTTGGACAGTTAAGTTCTGCCTTAGCTACCATGCTTCCCAAACCTTTCGCTAAGAGACAACCATCTTTCCAAGCTCTTCGACAACTTTCCCACCAGAAGGACTTTTGCCAATCAGAAACAGGCAAAAACGGCTTCCGTCGACTTCATCGAATCCCTAGCAGACAATTTTTATGCTGACGGAATTTGTCGACTTGTGAATATATGATGAATATGTCAAATTCATTTGTTATTCCACAGGGTTGCCGAAAAAATAGTGTACACAACACGTCCAAAAACAGTTATTTTTATTTCTATAGGATTTTTTAAATTAGGCCTACAAGACAAAATAAAGCATTTTAATAAATCATTCGAATCTTATTTCTGTATTCTATGGATGAGGGAATTAATCGATTGTTGAGTTCAAATTTTTTGGTAATCATCTCTGTATTCCTATTAAATTGTATTCTATTTTCTTTTCTTACGTGTTTTTAAGTTTGATTTAATAGTTCTGTTCTGACTTGTGAATATGAAAGCGAATTGATGTTGAAATTTTACCATTTCATATTATTATAGGTCTTTAATTTATTTGGTTAGCCCCACACAAGCTTGCGTAAGGGGTTTTTTCGTATTTGTTTCTACTTTTGTATTGTATACATCATCTACTGTCAAAAATTAAGATTTGTTTGTAGAAATAAATTTTATTTGTTATCGTCAATAAGAGAGTGTGTTTGGCGAGTCTTGGCCTACACCTGCCGATATAAAAAAGATGTCTCCCAACGACCTGTCCACCTTCTTGAAAAGGACAGGATGGACGACGACCTAGGAGGACAACTCCTCGGGAGGATGTACAATGGGTCACATGTGGCCTGAGTGCGTGGGCTTACACTCACCCTCCCTACTCTACAGATACAGATACAGATAGTTTGTATGGTGAGAGGTCTTTCAGGTCAGATGGTGGGAGTACGGCTTGGCCAAACTCTAAAAACTTTATTCGCTCCCCAGCGGGGCAGGCACAAAGTATGTGCTCTGCTGTTTCATCATTTTCCAAACAGAGGCGACACAATCTGCCTTCCGATAGTCCGAGTCTCTGCATGTGATGATTCGAATGACAGTGACCTGTGAGAAGACATGTTAGATATCGTAGTTCTACTATAGTCCAGCAATTGTTTGGTATCAAGCTTCGAAAGGTGAATGAACGCCTTGGAGTGAGCCAATCCTGGAAGATTCTGCCAGAAGTCCATAAATCCTCCCGCCACTCAGGTGTTCAATATTTGTTTGGAAAAGCCAAAAGCGATGCCAATGACAGTTCTGGTCTGATGAAGCTGCTTGCAGCACCCTCCTTTGCAAGGGAGTTTGGCAAAGCCTAAAGAGATGTCAATGACAGTTCTGGTCTGATTAAACTGCTTTCAGCACCCTCCTTTACAAGAGAGTCAGCAACCTCATTGCCTTCCAGGCCAGAAAGGTCAGAAATCCAGATCAGAGACAATCTGTTGAGTCTTCCTATCGAGGAGAGTCGACGACAGAAGGAGACGTTCAGAATACGTTTCGAGATATGTTCTTTGCTTTTGGGCAACCAACCAAAAAAGATCATGATTACTTTACTGTATGGTGGCCAGCGGCTGGTGTGATTCACTATAACTTTCTGCAACCGGGCCAAACCATCACAATACTATCCTTTAGTGACAAAATCCATGAAATGTATCGAAAATTGCATCAGTCGCAGTCGGCATTGCCCGTTCGTACGGTCCACAAATCCCCGTTCAAAAATTAAACAAATTTGGACAGCCAAGTTCTGCCTCAGCTACCATGCTTCCCAAACCTTTCGCCAAGAGACAACCGTCTTTCCAAGCTCTTCGACAACTTTCCCACCGGAAGGACTTTTGCCAATCAGAAACAGGTAAAAACGGCTTCCGTCGACTTCATCGAATCCCGAGCAGACAATTTTTATGCTGACGGAATTTGTGTTAATATATGATGAATATGTCAAATTCATTTGTTATTCCACACGGTTGCCGAAAAAAATAGTGTACACAACACGTCCAAAAACAGTTATTTTTGGACTCGTAGACTTCCATAAGTATTAAAGTTTGAAGTAGATTCATAAAAAATGACAACTTTCGAAACAGCTCTATACAGGAATGAAAGTATCCTATAGAGAATATTAACCCATTTGTCGATTCCAACTACCTTCTATAGGATTTTTATATTTGGGATAATGAAATTAATGCATGAATACTTCATTTCGAAGTGAAATTGACAGATGAAACTTTCAAGATGGCGACTGGGAGCCGTCTGGGGAAAAAATTAAATGGAAAGAGGGGTCTTGTAACATATTTTATTGAAGCTCCTGACAAATGCTTCACAGATCTAGAATATAATGGCAATATCTTCAACTACTACAAAATGGCGGAACTTTTAATAATTGCCTGAATACAATGACATTTTACTACATAATATGAGGTAATAAGCTTGAGATCAGTTCAGAAGATGGTTGCCTTGAACTTCTTGACATATAAACAGCGTATCCAATATTTCACGCCGATCATTTTCGATCACAGTAAAGTCAATATGTCTACAAATATTTATTATTCTCTGCCGTATATTCAATATTGAAGCAGGTTCAGTTTCGTACACCTTCTGCTTCAAATAGCGTCATAAAAAATCCAAAGGTGTCAAATCTGGCGAGCGGGCTGGCCATTCTGTAGGACCTCGACGGCCAATCCAACGACCGGGAAAAGTAGTAGGTTTCAAGTAATTTCTCACTTGTCTGGAGTAATGTGGTGATGCTCCATCTTGTTGGAATACAATATCAATATCGAATTCATTAGGATTCGCTTCGACGATTTCTGCAATGAGACGGTCAACAGTATTTTCCAGCATATTCAAATACAATTTCCCTGTTAAATTTTGATCAAAAAATAGAGGTCCTATAATATGTTTTCCCAATATTCCTGCCCAAACGTTAATTTTTTCTGGATATTGGGTGAGGTGAAGTGGGGTAAAAGTGATAACGGAGTAATTATGATAACGCGCAATAATTTATATTCAAATTCATTATTGATGCTGCCATTTATCTTACAACTCTTCAAGCTTGTTTACGAATAAGTACGACACTAGACGAAACGATATTACGTGCTGGTGTAGTTGCAAACGGCGTTACAATTTCTGATTATCGTATTACCTAACTGTCAGATCGACAAGTGTTTTGAAATTTCCCCGAGAAACTATTGCTTATAAGGTAAGTCCACACCGGTATATCTGGCATTATGTTTTCGAGTTATATTTTGTGTTTATGAATCATTTTGATGCAATAATCACGCCGCTATATTATTTGGGCATATATCACATTTGCCCCTTGAAAAGTAGTTAGGTGGGGAAAATGTGACAGACGAATTTGGGGTAATTGTGAGATATATAATACATTTACCCCGTTGTTCCAGATACATCATGGTTCGAACATACATCAGGAAAAAAAGTACAGATGACATGAAATACCTATTCCAAGGAAGCGTTGAATTCAGCAATAGAAGAAGTGATTGCAAGACGGAAAACCATAAATGGGGCTTCAAAAGAATACAAAATACCATATGTAACACTATATAGTCGTGTTAAAGGTTTCCGAGGACAGAAAAAAAATAATAAAGGACGTCCTACAGATATTCCAATAACAGAAGAACTGAAATTGGCCAATGGCCTGAAAACTTTAGAGATGTGGGGATTTGGATTGTCGAGGAAAGAAGTATTTGAAGTCGTTGGGAAATTTGTAACGGAAAACAAAATCAACACAAGTTTCAAAAATGGAATCCCTGGTGAGGAATGGTTTTTAAACTTCAAAAACGTCACAACATGAGCTTGAAAATTCCACAAAATGTGGAATATGCTCGTGAAAAAGCATTAGACCCATTCATAATCTATGAATATTCAGACTTGTTGGAGAGAACTTTGATAGAGCTTCAACTTCTCGACAAGTCACATAGAATATGGAACTTAGACGAGAGCAAGTATAGACCCTAGAAAGTCTAAAGTGGTCGGTGCAATCAACAAACCATCGTCAAGAACTATAAGTTTCCCGGGTAAGGAGAACACTACAATCTTGCTAATGTGTCATGCAAGTGTCGATAAAGCGCCACAATTAATGATATATAAAGGCAAACACCTATGGGACCAGTAGCTGACTCCTCCAAAAACAGATTTTCCAGGCACCGTATTATAGGCTGCGAGCAAGAAAGGCTGGATGGAGAGTCATATTTTCACAGAATACTTCCTGAAGACTTTGATTCCAGCCCTTGGACCAGAACGTCCTGTTTTGATAATTTACGATGGTCATTCAACCCATGTAGGTTTAAAAATACTTGAAACAGCAATTTAGAATGATATTACAATATTGAAGCTTCCCCCGCACACCAGCTATTTGCTGCAACCCTTGAATCTTTCTGTTTTTCGGCCATTCAAATCGAAATGAGATGAAAAACTCATTTCTTGGCAACGACATGTGGGCCAGAAATTACCGAAGAGAATTTTCTCACAGTTTCTCTGTTCCACCTGGAAAGATATTTCAACTGAAGTTATAAAAGGTGGATTTCGAAAAGCCGGAATTTCACCATTGAATAAAAATATCATTCCAGAAGAAGTTTTCCCACCAGAAGCTCTCAAAAGATGGAATGATCATAGGGTTGTTGAATACAATGCAGAAGCTGTCGTGATGACAAATAGTCTTATTGTTGATGGAAGTTCGAAACCAGATGATACTGAAATGGTAAGTACATCAGGAGAAATATCAACAAATATAAATGTGATAGAAACATAACTACGAATAGGCATTCGATTCTAGATGACAATGTAGTGGCTTCTACATCGTTAGAAATATATGTAAAAGAACCTAGTGGTAACAACTCGTTCGAAAACCTATCATTAGCTTCAGTTCGCCAAGTACCTAAACCAGTTCAACGAAAAAAAAACAAAAATGTGTAACGGTTCGGAATTGTTAACATCAGAAGAGGCGATGAATCGACTAAGAGAACAAATTGAAAAACCTCAAGGAAATAAAGAAAAAAAACGAGCAGAATCAACAAAGAAAAATAAGAAAAAAGCGTAAACTTTCATCCAGCAGTGAAGACAATGAGCCAGAGTTCCCACCTTGTATGGATTCTGACAACTCAGAAGAGTTTTGGCAGGAAATAGAGAATAATACAAACGATGAAAATGAAGATATTGACCGAACTATAACTCTTACTTCTTGGGTAATAGTGGAATACCATACCAAGAAAACGACCAAGCATTTCGTTGGAAAGGTGACCGAGGCTTGTGACGATGGTTGGCTGGTCAAATTAACAAGATTTTCAAAAAACACATTTTGGTGGCCAGAAGTGGTGGATAACGACATTGTTAAGCGAAGTGATGTAGTTATGGTTTTGCCAGAGCCAACTGTCAATAGACGCGGTTCTTTTATATTCGCGGTGTCATTCGAAGGCTATAACTTAGCCTATTAGTGTGTTATCAATGTGAATGTCAGATCTATTATTCATATTTATATTTTTCCTTATATTTCACGTAACACTTTTTTATGATCAGAAAGGAAGTTCATTTTACAGTTTGACGAAGGAATAGAAAAAAATTCATAACTTTTTTCTTTATTAAGATATTTTAAGTTTGTGAAAATTGAAATAATCAATAAACTATAAGTGTTATACATTTGCCCCATTCAATTCCAAGTGAGTTATGCATAGGAAGGTATATATCTTTATCACATTTGCCCCAAATGTTGGGGTAAATGAGTTACACCTACATTGTTTTAAAAAATACCACCTCAGATTTTTCAACAAGGCACTGAAGATATGTATGTCCTATCATCAGTTTTAAAATATATTTTTATCATCGTTGTTGAACAAGGAAAAATATGTTCCATCGAAAACATCAGTTATAGCCCTTTCTTCACGAACTATTAAAAAACTATATCACATTTACCCCACTTCACCTTATGTGTTTCCCGGAAAATGTGAGGGTTGGTGTCACTCCAATTTTTTATAAACAAACAATATCTTACTTATGATGTACTGTTTGGAACCTTTGGTGTAGTAATGAATATTACTGGAGTTTTTTCCCAACACGAAATCGTTATTTTTACACCTCGACACGTGTTTCGATCACCAATTGATCATCTTCAAGAGGAAAATAAAACTAGAAACTACTCAAAACCAAAGCTATTTATGCTATTCAGGTACATCATACAGGTAGGTGATTAGTAATACCACCCATACAAGTGTATTGATTAATCCTTCCTTTCTTTGGAAGATTCTCTCATCCATTTTTTTGTATCAGATGGAGTAGTAGAAAGCCAAAAACTTTCTTTCCAAAAAAATTAATCACTCCTAAAAATATAACCCTTTCAAATCAATGTGTTTGTCTTCAGGAAATTATCAAATATTCCGCAATTTTTTATTAGGTGAAGATATTGAATTCATATTCTAGATTTGTGAAGTATTTGTCAGGAGCTTCAAAATGATGTGTCCATCAAATTTTTTTCCTCCAGATGGCGCCCATTCGCCATCTTGAAAGTCTCATCTATCAATTTCACTTCAAAATAAAGTATTCATGCCTTGATTTCATTATCCCAAATTTCAATTTTTTGAGTTGACCCGTTTAAAAAAATAAAAGGGGGCGGCATTGAAGAAATGCACTGTATAAATTCGATATAGCATACCAAAACCTACGTTTAGCACGTTTCAGAATGAATCCTACTATTTTCCAAATGCGTCAAACCGTAGGTCATCTCGCTGTACCCTGTACAAGGGCCAAATGATGATATGTTGGAGGAAAGTACGAGCACATTTGGAAATTTGAATCTATTCTGCCTTTCTCAGCAGATATTTCATCTTATATCGAGTTTTTCGCCTCATTATAATCATTATCGTGAGGTCCGATAGTGCTGATGGTTTCAGTATTAAACGTTCGAAGTACGTGACTCGATCAAGATTTGGCCAATAGGAACTGTCCACAAAGGGTCACATGACTGGGAAAGTGTCTACCCCATTATATCTTTCGTAGATACTTTAATTGAATAATGAAAATGCATATATTCCATTAAAAATATATGCCGATTTAAAGGTGTGTGTGGTTCTAGAAGTTGATTTTGGTTATCATTTTGGTGATCATTTCCTTCGAAAATGAAGTCAACAAACTCGAAAATATTTGACAATGGACAATAAAATCCACCACTCAGATTGACAATCAGTATATTCCAAATTATACTGAGGAAAGGATAGAATTTCTTGAAAGTACTTTCTCTTGAGCTGATTTTGGAAGAAACTTTCTGTGTGTGTACTTCTTCATTAGAGAAGAATAGAACTGAATAGAAAAAGCAATTAGAAAACACAAAACACCATCCTTGACATCCGAAGAAATAGGTTATTATTTCCATATCCTCTTGTATCCTTCCTATGAAATCCATTTTGTTGTTGGATATCCATATTCAAAATAGGTGGGTTGTCTACGTTACAAGTTCTGCAGATTCTATTTTATAATCTACCACTCAGTATAAATTATTAATATCGACCCTCTTCGAGCATCAAACATTCCATAATACTGTCTATATGAATATCGCATAATAAATATTCAACAGTGTTTGCAATGTACACCGCCTCTAAAATTATCCATCAAGTTGTAAGTTGGATGGAAATCCCTTAACACACATCGCAGTTGGCCATAGTGTGTCTTAATCTTGAGCGTTGCCATGAATATATAACCCGTAAAAGCTCGTACAAAGACCGACGCCTGGCCTTAGAATGGAAATATTATCAGACGAAATTTAATGAAACTCCATCGTCTGATGATCTTGTTTGCAGAGGAAGATGCCTTTTACTGTTGCTTCCTAATTTGAAACCATTTGCTTATTAAAACGAGGCAGACGGTTAGTTAGTTTTATTTTGTGTTCCTTTTCGAGCTCCGCCTGCTCTGCAGAGAAGTTTGATTAATATTAAATGAAGAGTTAGACGCAGATATATCAGTGATCTTTGGCAAATCAAGAAATTGAATTATTACATGAATATCGAAATATCAGAAATGTTATAAAACTCACCAGTATGTGTGAAAATAATACTTCACAGTTTACACAATGCTAACATTAAATGCATTAACAGCTGTTTCGACACGCTGTCATCTTCTGAGCCAGTTAAAAATTGACCTAGGTATATGATGACATCTCTTCAAATACTTGAAGTTGCATTAGTAGTTTAGTATACACTTGGGAAATTACTAATAACATTATTGATGATTGAATGATTATAAATATCCATCAAATAATAAATAAATGGATGTAGCCGTTAAAACGTGGTAGGAGATCATAATGAAGAAAAAATATTTGAAACCTTATATGTTTTTTACAACTTTTATTAACTAACGTTAATGTAGTTTCGTCCTTTAAGGACATTTTCAAACTTATACATTAAACTAACAATGGTTGATTACATTAGCCCTCATATAGCATCCAAGTAGGTAATAATAGAGGTACTTGACTTGATTGAGTACCTGAATTTTGTTTATTAGTTACGATGTGCATATGCTAATTTGAAAACCGGTGAGTAAACTAAATCGATTTGATCATTTAACAGGTTGCACCTGCAATGTTTATGCTTAAAGCCAAGCCAAGTACCTCTATTATTACCTACAGGGGTGGTATATAAAGGTTAATGTAATCAACCATTGTTAGTGTAATGTATAAGTTTGAAAATGTCCTTATAGGATGAAACTGCAGTTACAAATAAAAGTGGTGGTTTCAATTCTCTTTTCTTCAAACATCTATCTGATCATTCAGTACTATGTTGTTTTTTTAGCAAGATGGTTTTTGATTTCTATAGATTCTAATATATTCAATTCATACTTTTTGGTCTGAATCCCTGGTTTGAACTGCGAGATTCGACGAGCACTTGAGAAGTTACAGATTGAATAAACAAGATTCCAACTACGCCACTCATCTCATAGAAAACACTCACAATTTTACACGAAATCCGGAAATTCTAGACATTCAACTAGAAACTTTGAAGTTGAATATATTGAAATCTATAGGAAAAAAAACATCTTGCCAGTAAAAACAACATTCTTCTGAATGATCAGATATATGTTTATGATTCTCCAAACATTAATAATGTTATTAGTAATTTCCCAAATGCCCCTTGATACCTCTCCCTACCTACCAATGCAACTTTTGGTATTTAAGGACATGACATCATATACTTAGGTTAGTTTATGATTGATTTTGTTTCTGTATCAAGATGGAGTAGTAGAAAGCCAAAAACTTTCTTTCCCAAAAATTATTCACTCCTAAAAATATAACTCCTTCAATTCAAATAAGATTCCCCTTGGCTGGGATTAAATCAAAAAGGTGGATAAATGTCATTATGATGTCATCGATTACATAAGCATATCAAGCTTATTCCGTGACATTAAAAATCGTAATTCATGAATGAAGTGTGTGTATTTCTATAATGTTATCCAATTTGGTACTGAAAAGCCTTAGGGCAAGTGTCTTAAGGCGAAACATTGCTGTATACCAGTGAGGATGACAGTGTTCTATGTAAGTGCAATTTGTTACCATTCATTTAAAGTAGAACTCATGTATGTGAATAATATCTGAATTTTATTCCACAACGAATGTTTGAAATACAAACTGAGTAGAGAAAAGTATCTTCTGTATAATTCAGTGTTCATATAGAAGTATTTGTTTCGAATGAATTTTCTTTTTCGTATAATTCAACGTTTATATGAAAGTAGCTGTTTCAGGCGGATTTTCTTTCAGTTTGTGTCTGAAAGTTACTTCTTTGCATGATCTACATATCTTTGTATAGAGTCAATTTTTGAAATTGACTGCTACCTTCCTTTATTTGGAAGATTCCCACATTTTTTTGTATCAATATGAAGTACTAGAAAGCCAAAAACTTTCTTTCCCAAAAATTAATCACTCCTAAAAATATGACCCCTTCAATTCTAATAATATGCTATATAGCTTGTTAAAATAATATTATAATTCATAGATTCACCTGACTATTGAATCAGGACACATTATAAAATTAATTTAACACTAGTAGATAAGGCAATATTGTGACATTAATTTAAGACACTCAAGACGCAGGTACCCAAAATATGGTATAAATAAAGATAACATTGTAAGTATGTAAAGTTTCATCCTACTTTCAAAGGTGATCACTTGGTGATCGAAACACGTGTCGAGGTGTTAAAATAACGGCTTGGTGTTGGAAAAAAGTCCAGTAATATTCGATTCTACACCAAAGGTTCCAAACAGTGCATCACAAGTAAACAAGTTCTTGGTGGTACTATATCAAGAAAAAAATGTACATGAAATAATTTTTTCCTTAGCGAACTGTACAAAAAATATTATTGAATTTTCACATCACTTTTTCAACTACTGCTCCTACTGTTTATTGTAAAGGGAGGACTATCTTGTTTTGATTTGACTAAGATGACCCAATCGCTTGTCTTGTCGAGAAACACTTTTTCAAAGAAAAATATCTTTTCTTTTATAATTATAATAACTTTCAAACTGTACTTTGATTTTTTGGACAATTATTGTGATGTAGCAACAGCTACCTCATTCGAAAATTCTTAAGACACATTTTCAAACTCACTATCGCTGCTGCATGCAAACTAATTCATGTCAAATAGCTGTCAATCATTCTTGTACTGCTTTGGTAATGATCAACTGCATATTTCGAACCATACCGAGCAAAATTTCATATTCACAATGACAACAATGATGTAATTTTCCTTGCCTTGCTTGGGAAGTGAGTACTTCCAGGACTAGGCCGGAAATATGCTACTTTCTCAAATAAAAAACTTCCAGTTTTGCCAACTCATCATGAACGGATATCTGTAAGTGAATTTGCAGATTGATTTATCACCCGGGTCAAACAATCAGAAACCAAAAAATTGGTAACTTTTACGTATTTTGGTAAGAGAACAGGGATAATTGAGTGTTTTTTCAGAAAAAAAATGTCAACAGATTGTTGAACTTTTTGTTGCAATGGTTTTGTATATTTACGTCTTCATTTTCATTAGAAATGGCTATATTTGCAGAATTATTGAAAAATGGTTCATGTTGCTTTTATGTAAAATATTATTTTCAGGCCTTTTTCCGTTGCTACACTCGACAATAAATCAGTTCTCAGTTCTCTTACGTACAGAACATTTTTAAGTAGTATAACGGATCCTCCATTTTCTTCGTCCAATTCCAGTTCAATATCTCCAAAACCAGTTGATAGGATCGTCTTTCCACTAGCTATTTTTAAGTATTTTAAGTAGTATAACGGATCCTCCATTTTCTTCGTCCAATTCCAGTTCAATATCTCCAAAACCAGTTGATAGGACCGTCTTTCCACTAGTTATTTCTACAACTGTGTTTTGTTTGGTGAAATTTATAAATTTCTCAAAATTTGACGTCATATGATCGGATTTTCTTTTTCTTTCCTTCGTATAGCACTGAATGCAAATTTTGAGGTTAAGGCGTGTGACTTTTCCAACTCATTGGAAGATATGTTGTATGGTTTCGTTCCTTTTGCTGCAGACAAAGGACAATTTTTTCCAATGTGACCAATCCCCAGACATCTATAGCATCTCAAATGTTTGTGTTAATAACTGGGTTTTATGGTATCAGTAGTATCTTCTCTATTCCGGTTCAAGCCTGCTCTGTTGAATGGCTTTCCACGTCTAGGTTTGAAATTTCCACTTTTAAAATTCATCTGTGTCTTTTGTGTCGCAAATGCTTCAACTTCACTTCTTTCTTTATGTCCATTCAGCTTACTTTCGATTCGTCTTTCTTTTTTTTGGCAGCTTTGACATCAAATTGCACATATTCAAGTCATCTTCATCGTCTCTCAGATTCCTTGCTAAGTGTTCATATTGATCGGGTAAACCTAATACCGTGAATCCTGCTTGAACTTTCTCAAATCAAATCCAGCATTTTTAATTTTATGATATAACCCGTTTCGTCTATTCAGGTAATGATTGATCGTCTCGTCTGAGCTTTTGGTGGTATAGATAAAATCTTTGAGTAACAGTAAGCCATGCCAAGTTTCAAATTTAGTATGGATTTTCTTCAAAGTTTCCATATGTCTTCAGCTGTTTTACAATGCATTATGTCATCAAGACTGTCATTATTCACCAATAGATAAAGAACAGATTTTGCACTATGATCTTTCCTTCTGTTTTCTTCAACTCTAATTTCATTTTCGTCAAAACCAAGATCAACAGCTTGCCACAGAGTTTTAACTTCCAGGATTCCTTGCGCCCTCATTGACCAATATCGATAATTCTCGGAATTTAGTTTTTCCACTTTTAAGTCGTACTATACAAAGAAAGCGGAACTTTATGTCGTTATAAAAAAAAACAGATTGTCTGTAGAGCGTACGAAAATTTAAAAAATACACTCCGTACAGTGGAAGCTGTAAAAAAGTGTTCATTTTTAACGGGAATATCCGTGTCGACAATTGAACGCTTTGTACGTGAAAAAAAGGTGACTGGGATTGTGCAAGCTCCAAAAGTACATTGTCGTGGTAGAAAAAAAATTGAATTGGACGAGTACCAGAAAAATTTTGTACGCTATACCATTCATTCTTTCTTTTTTGAGAATAAAGCGCCAACCCTCGAATCCATTAGGACGAAGGTAATGGATAATGATCTCATTCCAAAAATGAGCGAAGAGAAGTTAAGGAAAATAATAAAAGAAGATTCAAAATTTATATATGCCAAACGATCCCGTAAATCTGTCTCAATAAAAAGAGAAGATATAGTCTCATGGCGACGGAGATATCTTCGCTCTATTAGTGAAATGCGTTCTGCTCACAAAAAAAAATATTATCTGGACGAAACGTGGGTGAATGCTGGTCACACAGTATCTAAGATCTGGCAAGATACTACTGTAACTAGTTATAGTCAAGCATTTGTGGACGGTTTATCAACAGGGTTACGCGGACTAACGGGTAAAGAGCAACGACTAATAGGTCCCATATAGGTAACGAGAGTGACAATAGACAATAGTGCAGAAATTATTTTTATCCAAAAAAACGGGGGATTATTACGAAGACATGGACGCCCAACGCTTTGAAGGATTGTTTGAATCCTTTCTTTCACGAGTCGAACCAAATTCGGTAATAGTAATGGATAACGCTTCTTATCACAGCCGATTAGTAAAACAGCTGCCAACTATGACCACCAGAAAAGCAGACATGCAGAGTTGGTTAGGACATGGTTAAGACCAAGCTTATGAGTGTCATTAAACAGTATCGTGACAGATATCGCCAGCATGTGGTGGCGTGCGTGGTGGTAGCTCGTGCTGAAGGTATCACCATTTTGAGACTTCCTCCTTACTGCGAGTTAAACCCGATAGAATTAATCTGGTCTCAAATTGAGGGTTACGTAGCTCGTGAAAACGTGACATACACAATTTCTGATGAACAACGTTTATTAGAACTCGCAATGGAACGGATACGAAAAGAAGATTGGGCTAATGCTGTAGCCCATGTTATCAAGAAAGAAGAGGAAATGTGGAGATTGGGCGGGATGGTAGACACTGTTTTCGACTGGGGATTCCTCTTTGGACAAGTCAATGGATTCTGAAACTTCATAAGCATAACATAGGTAATTATTTCTTTGCTTTATTTCCTTCTATACAAAAGGAACATAATAATTATTTTGTAAATTTTTCTGTTTTTTTTGAAGTACTGTATTAGGCATATTAGGGAAATGTAATCAGCTTTACCATTAACACCAGTCAGCGCCACCTACTATAACAATTTTGACGTAATTACCTATGTGTTTAAATAAATAAAAATATTATTTTGGTACACCTCTGCAGAGTTGGTAAGATTATCCGTTGGTCACTTCAAGTGCGACGTTGCTAATGAATCACCTTCAATTGAAAATTGTTGTAGTACAATACAACATTGATATTTATTTGCCATTTTTCTGAAAGTTACTATTACTAAATGTATAATATTCAGCTCAAACGCTAAAACACGATATATAATCTTGTGTGTAATCAAGCACCATAATCCTAAGTGGAAGTTAAGATTGTCCTGAGTTTGCGGACATTCAACGGCTCTCCAGCCTATGCCATGGTGAGAACCATCAGATGGCTATAATCCGGAAGAAGCGATTAGCAATTGAAATGTGTAAAATAGGTCTAATCTGTGAATCGAACATCCTCCTATCGATGTTAGGGACAGCGTTGCTTAGCGACCGTCCAAAGGCTACTTTACTTCACCACGCACGAAGATTGGAATAATAAATAAAGTTCGCCGGAATGACTTTATGGATTAGCTGCATTAGCGTTTCTGATTTTTTTAAAGAAAGCCCTGGCAATTTACAAAAAGACTGTGATCACAATTTCGATTTGGAAAAGAGGTTTTTCTGTGCCCTGTTTTTAAGCAATTTCATGAAAATCATGAAAACAACCATGACTTAACAGGTTCACAGCCATGCAATATCTATTATTGACCTTGTGAATTGTTCATTTTAGCCATTTCTTTCTAATTAATGGATCATTCCTGCTTTCTTGAAATTATCACATCTCATTCAAAAAAGGCACGAACATTATTTAACAAACATTCTGAAAGTCCAAAATTGTCAAAAAGTCTCACATATGAGAAACATCCCAAACTATTCTGTGTCCAAGATGAGCATAGTAAAATCAGAAGTCTTGAGAGATGCAAATTAGGTGAAATTAGAGAGAAGACTTGTCCATATTGGAGCTTATGTAAATAAGATTCATGAGAAGTTCATGATGAGGGAGTTGATTAATCAAAAAAAAATCTGTTGAAGTTTTAGACATCACTGCATTGAACTTTTTTGGAATATTTTTCAATATTTAAGGTACCGAATAGGATCGAGGCACATCAAAGTTGTTTTTTTTTCATGATTGTGATTTCGTATAGTATTTTTGTATTTTACGGAAATGAATTTTTCTCATAATGAAATAAGAATTTGATATTTTTTTCAATACAGGGTAAATTCAACATTTCTTTTCTTGATTATTTTGAAATCAATACATTTCAAAGACAACTTCATCAACAAAGTGTTAGGAATCACACGTTAAAAGGTAAGACCTCGTTAGTCCTTAGCTCGCACAAGTTACTCAACTTCTGAGAGTTGTCGTTCGTATGGGGACGACAGCTGATTAACGGAAAAACAGATTTTATACCGATTTTTTTTTAAACAGGAAGTTTTTCTTTCCAGAAAAAGATTTCGAATGTTGAGGATTTCCATAGTTGAATGGGATTTGATGAATATTCTGGGGAGTTTTATGATCACACTTTTTTCTATTATCATTTTTAAATATACTTTTATTTTCATAGGTCATTATTTCATAAGAAACTAACTAACCTGAGCACAAAACTTCCTTTTCCAAAATCGAACCCAAGTTGACCTTCATATTTTCAATTTCCCCATAAGTGTTTTCAATAATAATTATGGTTCCATTTTTTAAGTGTTCGAAAAGATTATTTACTTCATCGAAATAGAGTCTCATGAAAAAACTGCGGTTACAAAAAATAATAATTTGTGATATAAATTAAGGAATATAGCCGCTACTATGTAGTCCAGCCGAGGCTGGACAGAAGTGCTCACCTTAATCTAAGGCGGTGGCTAAGGATGAACAGAAATGTCTACCTCAATCTACCGCTTGGAGGCTGGACATAGCAGATCCCTTCAAAGAGTAAAGGCACTTCCTGCGGCGGGTACCAGAGCTCCGCCTTGAATAAGGGCTAGGAACTGGTTGCCCCTGCGGGCAAGACCCCTCACTTGTGCACCTCCACGGAAGGAACCTCAAGAAGGATGAATAAGCCGCGCAACGACAGTATTATCGCTGCATCTTCCAAAACCTTCGCGAAAGCCACCGTGAGACACTTCAAAGTTCCCAAAGAGAGTCTGTGTTCGGCGAGTCTTGGCCAACACCTACCGATATAAAGAAGATGTCTCCTAGTGACCTACCCACCTTCCTGGAGAGGACAAGTTGGACGATGACCTAGGAGGACAACTCCTCGGGAAGATGTACAATGGGTTACATGTGATCTAAGTGATATGGGCCTGCACTCACCCTCCCTACTTAAAACCATTCTGATAGATTTCGAACAGGTTTCAATCTTGGATGGAACAGAAAACTGATAGTTTACTAATGGTTGGAAACTCACGTTGGAACGCAATCACATTACTGCGCAGAATCCTGACTGTCAGAAACTGTTTCTGACGCTGGTTGGAACGAACCTCATGAGTAACGAGAATAGAAACTTTCTGATGTTTTTATCGCTTTTATTTATAACTGACGTTACTGCAGTTTCGTCCTATAAAGACATTTTCAAACTCATACATTAAACTAAAAATGATTGAGTATATTGGCCCTTATGTAACACCACTGTAGGTAATAAGAGAGGTATGTAATTTGATTGAGTACTTGAATTTTGTTTACCTGTGACAGTGTGGATACCCTAATTTGAAAACTGGTGAGTGAACTAGATCGATTTGATCATTTAAAAGGTTGCACCCGCAATTTTCATATTTGTGAATTTCCAAGGATTCCAAATAATTGAGTAAGAGCCTTTCATGCTCAGCATACCGTTTTAAGAATTTCGACCCGATTGTCCTACATAAACACTATTACAATCCGAACACTTCAGCTTATAAACTCATTTCTCTAACTTGTCCACTTTATTTTTTTTCTGATTGATTCGACCGTTACTTGATGAAGATCCATAGTAATTACATAAACTACACCTTACGATTTAATCTACACAAACTTAATTTGAGAAATATATCACGACATGTTTCGCAGTAGCTTCTTCAACGGTGATTTGAATACTACAAGTTGCTTCTTACGCTAATATTTATATATCACAGGTAACTATCTTTCATCAAATTATCTAAACCTCTACAACTTTTATATATCTGAGGTACCTCTTCAATTATGATTACCTGAAGCATATTACCTCACTTCTACATCAATAATAATACTTAATCGGTTTTTTCAAGAAACAAAGTTCGATAATGGTGATCTATTCAAATCCAGTGGGTCATTCATTAGAATGTTTGAATTTTGAGGTTTGATAATTTCCATTCTTTCCAGATGATTCATTTTCGAACCTTCATTTTGTATGTGTAAAATTTCGAACTCTTCATTAAAGATATGATTTTCTTCTAAAAGATGATTTGAATATGTTGAATTTGTTTTCTTATTTGCATAGCTCATATGATGTTCCTGAATTCGAATCCTAAATGCCAGTTTGACCAATATATACCTTAGGATACGTACCACACTTTAATTTGAATACTCCTGATTTCTCAAATTTGTATGTTTTTTTTTATTATTTTTAACTAACTTTACCAATGGATTACTTGTTCTATATGCAATTTTTATATTCCGTTTCCTCAAAAATGAAGCCACTTTTTCTGTTGTTTGTACAAAATACGTTGAAGCTATATAATTTTGATTTTGATTATCCAACTTATCAATAGGAAAAACGTCTCGTCCTTCCAGTACAAGGTAACATATTGATCCATATCATAATGAACTGAACATTTTTCTTTCCTTTCCAGACCTGTATATCAGCTTCCCCAACACATAAGCATCCAGTTGGCGGTACTCCGTGGGGCAACATCTGTCGCGAGCCCAGCCAGCCGGTGTCGACACGCCACGCCGTAAAGGCACTCCCCATCCCTTCGAAGATCCACCACCGCCACCTGCTAGGATCATGACACAGCCGCCGTTCCGACCTTTCTGGGCCACCTCAGACCCAGATATGAACCCGAGCGGCCGCGATATCAACGCTAATCCCGAATGAATGAGGGAAACTCGGGAGAGGAGAGAAACGTCCGTGTTCATTATCTCGATTGTTCCATGAAAGGAAATTGATTCAGGTTGAAGACGATATTCAGACTGGGTCAAATATGTTTCGAGGGGTTTCCTTATCTCAGTCGGCAGGGTTTCGGAAGAGGTGTTGATATACAGGTGTCAACGGAAATAGACTTTTAGTATACACTTGGGAAATTACTAATAACATTATTGATGATTGAATGATTATAAATATCCATCAAATAATGAATAGATGGATGTAGCCGTTAAAACGTGGTAGGAGATCATAGTGAAGAAAAAATAATTGAAACTTTCTATGTTTTTTACAACTTTTATTAACAAACGTTAATGTAGTTTCGTCCTATAAGGAAATTTTAAAACTTATACATTAAACTAACAATGGTTGATTAATTATATTAGCCCTCATATAGCACCCAAGTAGGTAATAATAGAGGTACTTGACTTGATTGAGTACCTGAATTTTGTTTATTAGTTACGATGCGCATATGCTAATTTGAAAACTGGTGAGTAAACTAAATCGATTTGATCATTTAACAGGTTGCACCTGCAATGTTTATGCTTAAAACCAAGCCAAGTACCTCTATTATTACCTACAGGTGTGCTTTACAAAGGCTAATGTAATCAACCATTGTTAGTGAATTGTATAAGTTTGAAAATGACCTTATAGGACGAAACTGCAGTTACAAATAACAGTGGTGGTTTCAATTCTCTTTTCTTCAAACATCTATCTGATCATTCAGTACAATTTTGGTTTTTCAGCAAGATGGTTTTTGATTTCTATAGATTCTAATATATTCAATTCAGACTTTTCGGTCTGAATCCCTGGTTTGAACTGCGGGATTCGAAGAGCACTTGAGAAGTTACAGAATGAATAAACAAGATTCCAACTACGCCACTCATCCCATAGAAAACACTGACAATTTTACACGAAATCCGGAAATTCTAGACATTCTACTAGAAACTTCGAAACTGAATATATTGGAATCTATAGAAATACAAAAAACATCTTTCCAATAAAAACAACATTTTTCTGATTGATCAGATAGATATTTATAATTCTCCAAACATCAATAATGTTATTAGTAATTATCCAAATGCCCCTTGATGCATAGGCAATATTCACTCTACCTACCAATGCAACTTTTGGTATTTATGACATGACATCATATACTTAGGTTAGTTTATAACTTGTTCAGAAGATGACACAGCGTGTCGAAACGACTGTTAGCATTAAATGTTAGTGTTTTGTGAACTGTGAAGTATTATTTTCACCCTACCCATTCAAATCAAAATTGGTCTGAAAAATGAAACTTTATAGTTCATACAACATACAAAAAACATCGTTCTGCAAGAAGGTGAGATTTTGTTTTTCTTTATGTTAGTTCCTTATTTCCTAGCTTCCCAATTCCACAGACCTTACAATACCTCAGAGAATTACCAGAGAAAAAGAATTTCAATAATAACGAAATTGATGGATTCGTTTCTCTCACTAATTTGTGTATGAAACAAAACCGATTTCAGGTAGAAGGTTGCTTTATGAACATCAGGAGGAAATGGCTATGAGTAACCCCTTGTCTCCCTACCTGGCAAACCTGCTCATGAGCAGATTCGAGATGGAAACCAAAGAGAAGTCAAATTATTTTCGTAAGATATGGCTAAAGTATGTGGATGATATTTTCGCAATAATCGATAACAAAATATCGAATGTTGAGGACTTTGTTTCATTTTTCAATTACAGATTTCCATCAATAAAATTCACGTAAAGGACAACTTCCATTTCTTGACGTTTCGGTAATAAGGAGCCAATACGGGTGGGGGCTAGAATACGACGTATTTAGAAAGGAAACAAGCACGTACAGAAATATTCCTAACAGTTTACATCACTGTGGACTGCACAAACGTGCTAAGCTGAATTTTCTAGTGCATTGTCTTTTGACTTTTTCTCTTACACTTGAGAGGTTCACAAAAGAAAAACGTACAATACAGGAAATAGCAGCCACTAACAGTCTCCCAAGGGGTATTGTAGATGATATAATAAGAAAGAAAAAACGATAAAAATCAAGTTATAATTTTGATTTTGATTATCCAACTTATCAATAGGAAAAACGTCTCGTCTTTCCAGTACAAGGTAACATATTGATCCATATCATAATGAACTGAACATTTTTCTTTCCTTTCCAGACCTGTATATCAGCTTCCCCAACACATAAGCATCCAGTTGGCGGTACTCCGTGGGGCAACATCTGTCGCGAGCCCAGCCAGCCGGTGTCGACACGCCACGCCGTAAAGGCACTCCCCATCCCTTCGAAGATCCACCACCGCCACCTGCTAGGATCATGACACAGCCGCCGTTCCGACCTTTCTGGGCCACCTCAGACCCAGATATGAACCCGAGCGGCCGCGATATCAACGCTAATCCCGAATGAATGAGGGAAACTCGGGAGAGGAGAGAAACGTCCGTGTTCATTATCTCGATTGTTCCATGAAAGGAAATTGATTCAGGTTGAAGACGATATTCAGACTGGGTCAAATATGTTTCGAGGGGTTTCCTTATCTCAGTCGGCAGGGTTTCGGAAGAGGTGTTGATATACAGGTGTCAACGGAAATAGACTGTCGTATCAAACAGTTGTATTTGAAGAAGCGAGAATTGCTGATGAACTGGTCGGATTATCCTGTTACGAATCATTCAAGAATAACTTTCAATATCTTTTTCTAGATTGAGTATTCATTCTAATACATCTCACTCGAAAATATGATGAAAAGTAGATATCACAAACCGTCAGTCCAACATTCCTGCATCCTGCGCTATCATAAAAGGTCGGAGGTGTAGCTCCGACAAAAGCAATATGTTTTATCGAAAGCCTTGCTGAAATCCATGTAAATCACAATTACTTGGATCTGATCATACATACTCTCCATCACATAATCTGTAAACTCTATTACATTAGTATTAATAGATCTACAGGGGAAAAACCATGTTGTTGTTCTATTATCTCATTTTGTGAAAATAATTCCATGCATTTTTCCGAGAATACATAGTTCTCTAATTGGTTTATAATTTTCAATATCACGCTTCAATATTACGCTCCTGAAAGAACGGTCTCTGCAAGTGACCGTCGATGGATATTTCGAATTGAAGTTCAATTCAGTGCCACAAAAATCTAGGCATCGGTTTTCTCTAAAAAAATAAATGTCTCCGAACCGTATATAATAATGTCAGGTCAGACAATTCCACTTTCTGCTTTGATAAGTTTGTTGGGGGTTAAAATAGACACCAATATGTTTTGGCACAATCGTGTCACTGGAATTGCCAAAGGCTGCTTCTTTTGGTATTTATAGCCCTCTTTTCTTGTTGAAAGAATTAGTATTGCTATTCAACGTGATAATTTGGCTTTGGTCCTTGGAACTATTCCTCCTTCACATAATTGTGATGAGATCATGCATTTATTTATTTATTTATATATACACGGTCAAGCCCAATTCAGATATAAGTAGTACAGTGCTATGTAGTACTTGATACAATACAGTGGATCAAAAGCAAGAGCAGAATTGATTCCACTACAAAACCCACCATCACTTGGAAGGATCGATTGCAGCTTGAGAAATGGTTCATATGAAGATTCTGTGAAACCTGTTCTTTCTCACAAATCATAGGCAGTTATCCTGAAAATCTTGCGAAGAAAATTGGATTAGATAATTTAAGAAACACTTGCTACATGAATATCATTTTACAAGTGTTGTTCATGATGATGAAATTCAAGAAGGAGGTTTTAACTATAAACGAAAACGAGAATGTTTCCTACTCATACACCAAACCCAAACATCTGTTCATGAAGTCTATCTCGTCTTGTGTTTGTAGATCTTTTGCTGAACAAATCCTCAGTAATTCACTTTGTAGTACATTCAAGAGGTAGCAAAAACATATGTGACTTTCTAAAACTTCAACTAGCGTTTCTTAATATGACTGATACCCAGTCCGTGCAAAATTTAATGTGGAATCGTCTAAAAATAGAGCTTCTAACGGGTGATGATCAACTGTATTGCCCAATATTCGCCAAACCCACTGACTATCATAAGACAACAAGTATAGCTGAGGTACCAGTCAATCTAATAATAACATGACTCAACCTCTGACGGAAGCACCAAACTCTTACGAATGTTCGAAATAGATGAACACTTCGATCTAGCAGACCACTATAATAATCTTCATGCAGTCATTATTTACTGTGGTTCTGGCATTGAATCTGGCCAGATTGGTCAAAGTCGAAACGGACGGATTTAAATTAGACGTTCGACGTGTCACTAAATATCCTGGCAATATTTCGAATGCATTGGAGCCTCTGGAGACACCCTAAATTTTATTCTATGGAAGTGAGAACATTGGCAGATCAAGATCTTTAGATGATATGATGCTGCAGATCAAACTAGACTGAAGAATGGTCGATTCTTAAACAAAAAATTATCATGAAACCACTGTAGTGACCCAAACTGTTTTGCTATCTTTTCAGACAAGCAACTAGACTAAACTGTGTATGCTTTTGTGATAATTTATGACCAGATCATAATGAAAAACAAACTTTGCACTGCATATGCATTCTACAAATTTCCCGTAGCCAATTAAATAACTCAAAGTTTCGCGATATTGTTAACGGAATGTTAATTATGACGCGAACGACAAACAGTATCAAATTCCAACACTTAGTAACGTGATATGATCGGATCGTCCCCGAAAGTACGCCGCAACCCCACCAAAACACCCTAAATATTGGAGATGAGTTCATATTTGTTGCATACCTTTATGCATTTGCTGACAAATATGCATCACTGGCATTGTTTCTAATTAACCCTCTCGTTCATCGGTATTCCAAACCGAAATTTTGTTGATTGGAACATCATGGTATCGACAATATTTAGCATGCACATACCGAATGAGAAAGAAATGATTATACAAGGGGACATTTGATTATTGCAAATTTGGTATTTCGGTTGAAATTATAGGGACATTATTTCAACAATAGAACAATCACATTATAGTTTTTACCTGAAATGGACCAAAGCCGAATTTGGATAAAACTCATCCAATTTTATAGCCTTGAAATCCTTCTTTCAAAAACATTACGTAAGGGTTAATATTTTCTCTTAAAATTTGTTTTATTCGTATCAGCAGGCCTGAAGCTGAAGTATTCCTTGATCTTGCAAAGACCTTCGACAGTGTGGATCATATTCAGCTGCAGCATATAATCATACATGAAAGACCGCCGGCAATGCGTAAAAATAGGCGGTTATGTTAGCAGTGTGGAGTTCCACAAGGGACCGATATTATTCATTATTTAGGTACATCTATAACTTACTAACTTCACAAACTTCTGGGGAAATAGTGAGTTTTGCTGACGATACTGTCACTTTTTATTCCGTTGAAACATGAAATGACCACAAACTATAAATTGAACAAGATCTAAATAACAGATACTGTCAAAATGACAGCGTACGCAGCGCCCTCTAGATGTGACATGAAAATTAATACGAAATTATGATTTCCCACGTTAAAAAAACTCCGGGTACCAAATTTCGTGCAAATAACTTATTTTTTGTAAGAGTATCTCCGAAACGAAGCATTTTCGGACAGAAGTTCATACTTCTTGAAATTGTCTCAGGAATACTTCACTTGAATATTTTGACGTACTTATGTTATACCCTGTATATTGCATATATATCTCACGATAGCAGAGAGGACTCCAACAAACTCAAAATTCCAACTGATAGGAAAACGATAGATCAAAAATGCCAAGCATTTTTAGCACTACAATTTTTCAATGACCTCCAAGAGAATTGGTCGAATCATACTCTCTTTCTCGATTCAAAATAGAAGAAAAACGCATTGATAACGTTTATTGTATGATTTTCACTATGAAGGGTTTTACAAAAACCGCGATACGTATTTTACTATTATACAATAGCACTTCTGAATTACAACTAGTTTATACTCTAACATATCACCTCCTTGTTTGCCTACTTTCTAATAAATGAATCTACCTAAAAAGATCAGGTATGAATTCATAAAGTATATAAATATATGAATAAATTGAGTTTCTGAAACTACCGTAATTATACTCAACTTTTCTAACCTAGGAATACACAGATTTTATGATGGTGAATTATTCAGTTCCGTTTGATCGTTCATAATCATAATTGAGAGTTTTTGAATTTGCTAATTTCCATATTCTCCAACAGGTTGAGTTTAAAAGCTTTCTTCTGATAATGGAGAGTTTTGACTTCATGGTTGATCTCATGTCCATCTGTAATCAAATGAATGGCATATGTGGAGTTTATTTTTCCATTCTGGAAACTACTTCTGTGTTCCCTCATGCGGGCTTTCAACGTTCTTCCAGTTTGACCTATATAAAACATCGGACATGACCCACATGATGATTTATATTCTCCCGAGTTTTCTGAAACGGAACTTTTATATTTGTTATTCATATTGTACATGTCTAAGTTGTTGTTGATTTTGAAAGCAATATTTACACATTTGTTGTGCAGAAAATCTAAAATATTCGTAGTGGGTTGGCCTAAGTAGGTTAAGGTTCTATAACTCTCATCCTCATCTCTTCGAATTGGGTAAACTTCCTGGCTGTATAATTTTTTTGATAATATATAATGTATTGGACTGCTATCGTAATCATTCTTGAAGGCTATTCGTTATATTATGTTCAGTTCTTTATTAAAATTCGCATCCGACAAGGGAACATGTATCAGTCTGTGGATCATACTGTTGAATGCTGTTAATTTATGATGATACGGGTAGGTGGACGAATTATGAATGATAATACATGTACATGCTGGTTTATGACTAACTGAAAATTAAGTTTATTGTTAACTTTCCTTATTGTCAAGTCCAAGAAATTTAGAGTCGTTCATTTCCATCTCCATGGTGAATGTGATAAGGGTGGAAAGAATTGATGAAATTCAGGAACTTAGGCGATTGTCTGTTCGTTCCTGTGAAATACGCAGTATTAATGAGTTTTAATATGGATATTCATCAAGTATCGGCCACTTGTATTCAATTATCGAAATGAAAATACGGCATTTTATACTTCCATAGCTGAAATCCAAATTTTGTTGGAAATTCATTTCCCATGTTAGTAATTCACTCAAGAAATCTTACAGTAGTTTGAGGTTGATTTTTGCCCTAAGGCATTGCTTGAATCAATCAATACGTAGGTACATTGCTCACTGAAACTTTAGATCATTCCAGATTCAGTTATAGAGATGTCTATGGAAATCTACTAACAAAATTTGAGCAAAATCGCATTCAGAAAATACAAAATTTCTGCTGTCGACTTATATTTCCACTTAGAAAATTCGACCATGTTTCCAATAAGATTGCTGGATTGAAATGGTTGACAATGTCTAATTGCAGACAGTATGAATTTTGTTTATTACTGCATAAAATGATGAAATGCAAAATTTCTCCGACTCTATACAAGAAACTAATACCTAGGTCGATTCTTCATTCATTAGATGTTAAAAACATTTGCATGTACCACATCAGCCCTGATTCAGAAATCTTCCACCTATTTAGCCGTCAAAATGCACAATTCATTCCTCATCAATTGACTTCATTTATCTGAATATCAGTTCAAACGCCATATAAAAAAATATAAATTTTCTTCATCAGCCAGGATACTTTATAAAATATACCCGTTATTCATAAGCTATTTACATTACATCACTATTCAATTCTACAAGTTAGGTTAAGTGTAAGAATAGCCTCAGGCTGAACTTCGCCTATTTTATGTACAGAAAGGAAACTATACTCAAATACAGCTTATACATCAGAATAACATACAGGCTACAATTCACAAAGATTTTGGGTAATTTTGGTCATAATATAACGATAAGTCGGAAAAATGTTTGCTCCCTGAGAGCTACCTTGGCGTACGCTGCCTATACCGTTGGAGTTACATCCAGATAATGTACGGTAAGATTGTTCACCTTGAATAGTACTAGGAGATCAACAAGGCCATGAAACTGAAGACTTCCACAAGTCAAAATTGAACCCAGGTTTGTGTTCAATGAACCCTACAAAATACAAATAGAACACAACAGTCAGAAGCTACAAATGCAATACGCATATATACATATATACAGACGGCTCAAAAAATGGAAAAAGGACCAGGATGTGTAGTATACTCCAGATCACTAAGCCTAAGGATTAAGTGAGGGATGGGAAAAAATCCCAGCGTGGTCCAAACGGAACTGGCTGGTATCTCAATCGCCACAAAAGATATAATCAGGAAAAGGGATTTCTGGCAAAAACATAACAATCTGCACTGATAGCAAACAATTTCTAATAGCCTTGAACAGACAACATGTTACCTCAGGGCTAGTACTAAAGTGTCACGAAGATTTAGCCAAAGCCTTGGTAGATAAAAATATTATCCTGAGGTGGATTAAAGGGTACGACAGGAGTGAAAGTAATCGCTTTGCCGACTCTTTAGCCAAGGAAGCGGCTGGACTGAGAATTTTAGGACCCAGTGGCACCTACGGTTTGGTAACTTCGACAATTGCGGAACTAGTCAAACGGCACATCCATGCTCAATCCCTAAAGAAATGGGATGAAATCAAAGGATGTAATCTTGCCAGGATGACCTTGGGCTACCCTGAGAAGCTGGCGCCGAAGAAATATCTGGCGATGATCCGGAAAAATTTACGCTTAACAGTACGATTTCTGACTGGCCACTGTCAACTAAGGCAACATCTCCATACTATGGGACTGGTGGACACATCTCTATGCAGGATGTGTGAATAGGAAGATGAAACTGTCAGGCATGTCCTATGCGAATGTCCGGAGTTATCGTCGAAAAGAGAGTGTGTTCGGCGAGTCTTGGCCTACACCTATCGATATAAAGAAGATGTATCCCAGAGACCTGTCCATCTTCCTGGAAAAGACAGGATAGATGATGACTTATGAGGACGACTCTTTTGGAGTTGGAAACTCAAACCGTTGCACGTGCATTTCCGACGTACGTGTCTAGGGTTACAGACAGAATCGCAAAACTTTTATGGAGGCATAAAATAAAAACAGTGTTCAAACCCACCAGGAAGATACAACAAAGCCTCAGATCTGCGAAAGGCAAAAGAGATCCTCTATCGGCTGCGGGGGTATATCGTTTACTATGCACCTGCGAAAATGTTTATATCGGTAACACCAAAAGATCCATGAATAAAAGGCTGAATGAACATAGGAGACTATAGATTAGGTCAAATAGACAAATCGGCAGTAGCGGAACACGTGCTCAGTAAGGATATCACACGATGCTGCTTGATGATGTGAAACTACTTGTCTCCGATCATGGATATCACAGTCGGCTTGTACGAGAAGCCATAAACATATGAAAAACTGCAACAGAAAAGAGAAGACGGTAACGCTTAACCGGATTTGGAATCCCATACTGAAAGATGTTAAAGTGGCAACAGCGCAATACAATGTTACATCATTAACAGGTAATAACACTTCGACCAATAGCAACACATCAACAAGAGAGGCGGACTACCTGAGTCAACTCAAATACAAGTTACGAACTCGAAATCACCAGTCATCGTTAAATAATCAAGATGAATTGACCTCTGAATGAGCCAGCCACTCATGCTGGCGAAAAGTTAGGATGTAGTTCCAAAGTACGACGGCCTTCAAACCCGAATAATTTAGTAACACTGAAAAATATAAATTACTAGCTGTTGCCCGCTCTTATATTAACGTATAGTATTTCTAATACCAATTTGAACAGCACAGAGAAGGAATTCCCGCCTCGACATAGGCGTCGGCATATTATTTTCCAGTGGTAGTTTTTCAGTTACTTATTCTTACAATCATAGCAATTGATCACCCCATGAAAAAGTTATCACAACTGAATTTTTCCACCATGAGTATTTATGCAAAACTTCGAAATTTAAGGTAGTTGATTTCCGAGTCAAAAACTATAAAATACAATGAAAACACAAATAATCACACCGAATTCTCGTCAAACATATATTTACAAAATAATAGAGGCCAAAAATTGCTAGAAAAATCAAAATTCTTCTTCGCTATATTCGGATGAGGTGGAATCATCATCGGGTTGAATAACGATCGGATTTATGGAACTTTGCACATAATATTTGTTCTCTTCTTTTATAACGTGGGCAACACAGTTCTTCCACACATCACTATTACCTACTTCATTCACCACTCGCCTTATATTGTCAAGCACTACAGCATTCAAAGTCGGTGACTGATTACATTTCCGCAAGCTTTTTTTTATTGTGGCCCAAACCATTTCAATTGGATTGAACACACAATAGTATGGAGGCAAACATAAGAGAATATGACCACGTGTTTCACACATCGAATCAATAATATACTCTTTTTTGAAATTACGTTGTTTTATGGTCGCCAGTAATACCTTTTTCGTTGGAATCTTTTCGGGTATTTTCATGTCTTGATTTCACATGAAATCAACAATATCTGCTTTTTTGTGTTACTGTTTGGTATTGTAGTCAATAACCGAGAATGATACGAAGCGTTATCCATAACAATAACCGAGTTTGGAGGATCATTTGGGAGAAGCTGCTCACTGAACCAGGTTTCGAATAAAGCTGCAGTCATATCTTCGTGGTAATCAGCAGACGAATCTTTTATATTTTTTGCCGTTAGGTACGAAACCACTTTCATTCCCGGCATGCAGAATTATAACACGTTTTCCCCTTGAAGAAGGCGTGTTCAAAGCACAATACTTGGTTTTGTCTACCCAGCCATATTTGACAACATCATGGGTGTCAAAACAAGTTTCGGCGAGGTAGATTATGTGTCTGCTGGATTATCGGTAGCTTTTCATTCGCCTCAAATATTCTTGTCGGAGTTGAACAATGCGTGTCGATTCCATTATGACCATTCAATTATGACCATTCAATTTTTAATATTTGAAACCACAAGACAATAAGACACCTCGTAGAGTTTCTAAAGATTTGTAATTGTAATCGGGATAGTCGAGTAATTTATACCAAATCATTTCCAAGGTTGGTACTTCATTTTTTTGGTATATACCATAAATTGTTCGCCGAATCACATCTTTTGTAGCATCATCAACGTTTGCGAATTTTTTATTCCTTTGTTTTCGTTTCATTGCATGGTCAATGACATCCCTCATTTTAATGATTCGAAGAACTATCTCGTTAATTTGTCCGCTTTTTGATCTATTGTAGACAAATTAATTGGCAGGTAGTGGTTCCACTAGTTAATTACCGAAAAATCAATTAGGATAATCATCATTTAACAAACAAAGTTCAGATCGGACCAAAAAATTTCAGGTACCTATATAAACAGCTAACCCTTGTCTTTAGATTCAGTATCAATTTGCTTCTCCTGAAGATGCTAACCTTGTTAGCGAAACGCGCGTCGAGTGCAAAAATATCAGTTTGGTGTTAGGGTAATGGATTTCTAGAAAAAGTTTTGGAAAATCGGTTTGCAAAACCACTCACTACCTCACCTAACCCCACAAACACACGGCACTGATAAAGAAATATTGTGAAACGGACAAAAATTAAGTATTCAGCCAGTCCAGCTAGCCGAGCCTTTATTATTCAACTACATTTGATAGCACGTTTACTAACTATCTGGGCGACTAGGAGCCACAGGCAAGAAATGTTTATGACTGTATTCTTATTTTCATTGCCGTTCCAATTGGGAATGGATAGACTATACAGCCGAAGCTACTGAGCCTAGAATCTTGAAATATGCAGGAAGGTTTTTTGTATAGCACAAACAAGCATCAAGAAAGGGAATCAGGAATTTCCACCCCCAAGAGGCACAAATATGGGTTCGAAGATTGTATTGAATTTCGTCAGTTTTGAAGTTGGAAACCTAAAGTTTTGGGTTAATAAAAAAATATTGTAACTATTTGTTCAAAATGGTCTGTCACGAAAATTAATGTGACATACCAAATTTTATGCAGGTGAAGCCGCGGGCACAAAATCTGTCATAACATCCAACATTTGCAATTTGCAGAAATATTCACTTAAATTCATCAAAAACAAAACATAGTTTATGAGGTCCAATCAGAACAAGAACCTCAAGTCCATGAAGAAAAGCAAAAAATCGAAGCTTTTCCATTTAGAAACCTATAACACCTTTCTGATGAAATTTGGAGAAGGTTATACAAAAAATTGGTTCCTTTGAATCAACCAGTAGATACTAGTAGAACTCCCGACACATCTGTTTCTTGGTAAATAGTCCAGAGATAATTTGCTGACAATAAAGTTTCACGAGACTGAATTTTCAACGTTTTTTTTTCACTTTCTGCAATCCTTTCAAGAGTATCAAAACTCTTCAGCAACTTGTCATTTCAAGTTTGATGGCCTGTGAACCCATCTTCTACCAAAAATAAAATGTTCAGAGCTCAATACTCCACTGAGTCGATTCGCTTCTAGTTTTTTCAGTTTTTATTTTGTCCAAAAAATACTACTACTTCTGGTTGAATTCTAATGAACTATGATAATGCACCACGTTCTTTCAACTAACGCAAGCAATCCCTCTCCAAATAATCGCTAACTAGACCCACCAATTCGCAACTTTCCATTGTAGCATAACTTGAAACTACAAATCTTACAAGCAGGCAGTCGCTGAGAGCAGGATAAGATATATTAGAACTTCTTCGACCATGTATCATCCCCTCTTGAGGTCTGAGAATGATATATATGTCAGGGAACAATTTACCAATTGGAGTTGTAAGACGCATGGCGCGATCGGTACAACCATGGGAGCATTAATTAAGACAGCTTCTTGAGTTATTGTTGGAGTGCGTATGTGTATAACGATTCGATATATCGAAAGTATCATTTATAAGGCATCTGACTTGTGATTGATGATCCAAGTGCTTGGGGAATGAACTGTGGAATCATATGAAATATCATGGATATTTCATTATTCGTGAAACTACCCCAGAAATTTTTCGTTTGAAAAAAAAATGTTTGACTCTTCAACTTTCCTTAAAATAATAGTGAAGAGAGAATGAAGANTATTTTTGGCCCGCAAACATCTAATATATAAAAATGGATGATTGTTGGTTGGTTGGTCGGTAAGTGATAAACTTCTACATCGCTCAACATATCGTGATGAAACGTGACATGTATAAGTAATTTTTCATAGAGAAGGTTTTTAGGCTATCAATTTTTCTGTAACTCTCCACTAGATAGCACCATAGAACAATTTTTTAAAGCACTATTCTATAACGCTGCGTACGCCTGAGTTCGTTTATTCTGATTCTGTCAAAACATTGGAACAGCAGCAATACAGCAACAGAGTACTGGTAACAATATAAGTTTATTCATGACATTTTATAATATACACATTGGAAATAATAAACAAACTTCTATATCAACTGATAATGATCTTGAGAAGTGAAACTTGTGCCAAGGTAAATCACAAAAAAATACATCTTTATAAATACAACCTATGTGAAAAAAAGGAAATAACAAATGAATACATAAATTTGAAATATGTGCCTAATAACAGTATATAAATGAAATAAAATTATTCAAAAATGTAGTTGATGAAAAGTAATATCATGATTTATTGAAATTCATTATATCATGGCAAAAAATTCGTGAAGTTCCTATTATCTATCCATTCTTTTATTTTTATATGAAAAAAAGATTTGGAATGTTATATATAATGAGGCAGCTTATCAAATATATAAGGAATTATATACATGCATTTTTTTGAGTTATCCTCTTTTTCATTCTTTATTTTGAGAATATGTTAATTTACTTCTCATATCATACTCATGATTATTATATTGAACGTTTGATT
>NW_019292007.1:163501-203997 GCF_000500325.1 Leptinotarsa decemlineata
TTGACATCACATTTTTGATTATAGATTATTTAAAAAAATATTTTTGAAAAACTTCAAGTCTAGTCAAGTATGTTCTACTCACACCTCCCCAGCCTACTATTCCATATTATCATATGGTGCTATGCCGAAGCAAAAATGTATTTCTGGAATTGACTTCTCCCAAAATTTGAGAAAGAGTAGTGGTTTGACAGAAGTCACGAATAGTTGTAAACTAGGCAACCAAAGCGGTCCTTTGTTCGTTGTTCAGTCTAATAACACCAATGAGATTATTATTTTTTCAGCCACATACACTTCTTGTCTTTATTTTTCTTGAAATCGGTCTTTACATTCCATGTTCGTTTTATCGAAAATTATGCATCATGTTTACTTATTGTACGTCTGTTTTGTCACAGATTGTCGCTTGCCGAACTGATTGAAATGTTGGAATATAGCGACACAGAGACTGGCGATATATACATTACACCACCTCAAGACAGCGAATATACTGATATTGATCTATCAGATGATGATCATGAAGGACATATTTCTCACCTGAGACCAGCTATGCTGCAGGTGGAAAGTGAGTTTGTTCCACCTAGACCCTCCAATCGTAGAGATTGTAATGATTCAGATGATGATATACCTTTGACAAAGTTATTTCCAAATGTTGCAGTAGTTAGATCATTGGAAGATAAGGCACCTTCTACTTCAAAGAAGAAAAAAGCAGCTTGGACCAATGAAGTACACATTTTAAACATAGAACAAGAATGTAACGAAAAAAAGTCACCAGAAGAAGTATATAGCAAAGTTTCCCCATTGTCCAATCAGAAAGCAACAGAAAGACATGTCTAAGAAAAAACGAGGTGAATTTTCCTTTTCACGTAGTGAGAAAATAATTGTCTTTTAATGGAAGGACAATAAAGTTGCAACAGCGGCCTCGAATTTCAAAATATTCGATAATTGAAATGAAGGCATGGGAGGAGTGGATAATTTGAATGGGTTAGTAGCGAATTATTGAACAAGAATGAGGCAGCGAAAATGGTGAAATGTCGTCTGCTCTGCTGAAATTCAGGAGATATTTGACTCAGAGTTTCTTGAAGACTCACGGCCAAGCATCAAGAGGGCAAATCACTCCAGCACCAAATGCCGATGTCAGGTTTGATAAAATTAACCATCTGCCACAGTATATCGAAAAGCAAAGAAAATGTGCTAACTGTGGAAAAAACACAAAATTCATATGCGTGAAATTCAAACGAGCTCTTCATCTGAAAGAGTGTTTCCTGAAGTATCATACTCCATGAATATGAATATTATTTTTGTTGCATTCATTTACCTATATTGATATGTGAGCATAACGTTCGATAAATCGAACACTCTGTATTTTTTTAAATAGAGAAATTATTGAAAAAAATTTCCTACAAAAGTTGTTTGATTTCCTCCCAACATACGATTTCCACTGAAAAAACTAGCGTTTTTAAAAATTTATAACCTTATGCACTAATGGCTTAAAAACGAAAAAAAATCGAGCAAGTTCTCTCCCTCATCGAAGCGAGTCCAATACTTCTTCCTACGTTGCAAATCAGTTGAAAGTCAAATAGTCCTCGAGGCAGGACAGAAGCGATCCTGCGAAAAGGGATGTAAGGAAGCGGAAGTAGTTACCCAAAGTAGGTCCAACACTGCCCTTTACGGTCAACTTTAGACTATTCATCCCTCGTTCCGATCAAATACCTTAAGGGTCAGCTTTAAATTATAAGACGGGAAGATGACAGGGTATCAACTTCGTGTAATGAGTGAGACAGAATGAAGCGAGGGAGACCGGCTGTAATCAATAATTGTGTCGGGAAGGAGGCCTCAGAAGCGTTATTCTATAATGTATAACGAGATAAATGAGTAGCAGGAGTTTGTTGAATACAATATTTTCATAACATTCAAATGTTTTCGACAAACGCTAGAAATATTAGAAACCTTTTCCGGTGTGAGGTCCAAGTATTTTCTTCTGACTGATTTTATACCGGAGGTTGCAATATTAATACACAAGTTCAACAAAAAGATTTTTATTTCTTCTTAATCTGGATATTTCTACGAATTTCTACATTTTAAAGTCCGCAGAAAGAATTATCATTTAGTTGATGACAAGGAAGAAGAATGCTTTAAATACATCTGTAAGACATTTCGTGAGCTGACTATGGAAAAGGTAACTGGTGGATTATTTAATAGGCTACCAATTCGAATGAAAGATACAAACTTTGTAAAAGTTATGACTAATTCTGTTTATGAAGCTTGTCGAGGTTCTATGTTGGTGATAATACACTTTCTAGGTGACGACAAACCATCAAAAAAATATCATGAGCATAAATTTACATAGTCACCTCAATGAATTTCCTGAGAATTTGAGAAATTATAGGATTTTAAATAGATGAAAGAAGAATGGCAGGGACTGTCTCGAAAAAAATTATACAAGAAAAAATTATGGAATGTGTTTTCTTGAAGTTTAGCGTAATTTTGACATGTACTTTTTTTGTACCTTAATTGAACACTGAAACAAAATGAATTAATTTTTGAAAACATTTGATATTTCAGAATATACTTGTTATTTCTTTCTCACACTCTTTCTTTTTAAGTAAAACATGACAATGGAGTTGGAAAAAATAAAGCCAATATTCCAAAACAATATATGGTTTTTGCGAATTGTTGACATAAAAGTATGACTCATCGATCATTCAACTCGTTTCATGAATTTTGGCAAAAGGGAGGTTTTCTGGTTGGTTTTGAACATGACAAAACATAGGTACAAAAAATTACAAAACTGATTACTATTGGTTTTACAAAAGATATTGTCCACAAAAAATCATGAAAGTCAAACTAATAAAGAGTCTTTATTCGAAGTTTCGCATCAGTTTTATTGTTTTATTTCTTTTCTTATAATTTTTCTACCTCGATTCAACACTAAACCAGAATATTAACACTATCAATACTTTTCAATAAAAATATCGACATTTGAAAATGTGTTTAGGACTCGTTGACTATTTCAAACGCTTCATGAATTTTGGCATGTGAGAGATTTACTAATTGGTTTTGGAAGTGATGAAACAGAGGTACAAAAAATCAAAAATTTCATTAACGTAAATTGAAATATATAAGAATTCAAATAATACATATATGATACGTTCGATTATGAATCTGGAGACATGTTGCTAGCAAAATGTGGGATGACATGTCTCCACTTCATACTTCTTCATACATCTTGAACTATCTACTCAATTCACAATTTGGATGTTTAACGTGTTAGGAATCACACGTTAAAAGGTAAGACCTCGTTAGTCCTTAGCTCGCACAAGTTTCTCAACTTCTGAGAGTTGTCGTTCGTATGGGGGCGATAGCTGATTAACGGAAAAACAGATTTTAAACCGATGTATCGACAACAACCGACCTATATTCTACAGGATGAACCCAATTACAGAATACGGAGAAACATATATGTACTCACATAATATAATTTGTGAATTAAAAACAAAACTGTCAGTTAGTTAGGAAATGTCTTTTAGTTTGTATAATCTGGCAGTTGAATATATCGAGGACACGACTAATTGAATAAGAGGTATCGTACATTGTATGAATTGGTGATTTTTTCATTATATTTGTTCGCGGAGTGTTGAGATAAAAGGTGACACTAATCGTAGATGACCGCCTAGAAACCCAAAAATTCAACATAAGTAACAATTGAGAGCAGGTAATGAAATTGTTTATGATTTTGAATGAAAAAAGAAATGAATAATATTTACGCCTACAAAAATTGTGTGTTTCAAGCAATTCATAATAGGGTATTCCTACAGTAGGATACGTGACTTCACGTTAAAAAGACATATATTTTAGGAAGCGCCTCTGTAGGGCTTCTAGTTGATTTATATGAACCTGATAGTAGTGACTTCACACAACAGATGCATATTCCAGCCTATATCAAACAAAAGTGAAATAAAGTAATTTCAATGTTGAAGCTTTTTCGAAGTCTTTTGTATTTATAACTAAGAATCCATACACGCGATAAGTAGCTGTCAGAGTAGTGTCAATAATTTCCACTTACTTAATGTATTGATATTAATACGGCCAAGGTTTTGGTTTTTACACCATTCTCAAGTATTCTAACAAGTGTTGAGAATGGTGTAGAAACCAAAACCTTGGTCGTATTAATATCAATACATTAAGTTAGTGAAAATTAGACAACGTATTTTATTTCTATATCTATATCATTTAATTGAAGATGAATTTCTACAAAATAAATAAGTCATCAATATCACAAATTAGTGTCAATGTGTTTATTGAAAGAGAGGAATGAATCAAAAGTAACACCTAGATCAGTGAGTGTATCAGGACGCTACAAAAATTAATTGTTTATGACGTAGTTGTGTAATGTCTTGATTGATTTGGCCGTTACTTGATGAAGACCCATAGTAATTTCATAAATTACAACTCACGATTTGATCTCCACAAACTTTATTTGAAAAATATATCAAGACATGTTTTGCTAACACAGCAGCTTCTTTAATAGTGTTATATATTTCCCGCAGAGACTAAGGATTAGGTTGGGTCAGGTTAGATCCAAAGTGAGTGCGCCTATCAGACCCTCCACCGCAACCCGCAAGGGTTTATTGTGGCTCACACCTATTCACACTCGACCAAATAAACCCAGCTTTTCAACGAAGCCTTAGCTTGTATGGAAAGGTGTCTTTCAGATCAGATGGTAAGAGTACGGTTCTGCTGAACTCTAAAAACCTGATTCGGTTCTCAGCGGGGCAGGCACAAAGTATGTGCTCTGCTGTTTCATCATTTTCCAAACAGAGGCGACACACACTGTCTCCCGACAGTCCGAGTCTCTGCATATGATGACTCAAATGACAGTGACCTGTAAGAAAGCCAGTTAGACATCGTAGTTCATTCCTACTATAGTCCAACAACTGTTTGGTATCAAGCTTCAAAGGGTGAATAAACGCCATGGAGTGAGCCAATTCTGGAAGATTCTGCCAGAAGTCCATAAATCTTCTTGCCATCCAGGTGTCTAATCCTTGTTTGACAGCCTAATGACTGTCGATGAGATGGAGTATTGTGATTAAAATGAACGAAAAGTTTATCGACGTCTTTGTCCGACAAACTGATGATGTATATTGTAAAAAACGCGTATCTGCCCTAAAAATCCTCATACCCAAATCGACTGTCACTTCTCCAGAAATATGTATGGTATCTTCGTGAGAAAAGATATCTGTCTGTTTAAAAATCTGTTTTTCCTTTAACCAGCTGTCGCCCTCCTTCGAACGACAACTCTCAAAAGTAACGAGGTCTTACGATTCAACGTGTGATTCCTGACACGGGTTGGACGGTAGGAAGTGAAAATTGATCGTCCGGCCTTGCGGTATGTACCACCGGTTTGCACAGCGATCGTTCGACTGAATGGGGCAAACCACCCACGTCCTACCATCCTACCTATTAATGCTCACTCGTAATGTGTCACCACGTTTGATACTATGTAGGAAATATTTGTTGATTCTTGGTGTCATATGACCTAAATCAACTAAAGTCAACTAAGTCAACTAAATGTTGACTATAATTTTCCAGAGAACATAATGGAGTCATCCTCACTCCTAGTTAACAATAATGTATTGACTCTTTTTTGAAATCCAATTAATTTATTAGAACGAATACACTTATTTTCTTAAATATATTGAAAAAGTCGCAAAATCGTGGTAGTTATATAATTTAAATTAATCTTCTCATTTTCTGACACAAAATCTATTACTGAACAAGAAAAAACCTGGCAACACTGACCGTGATAGTATGGCAGGACTTCACATACACAATATAAAAAATTGATAAACCTCAGCTGATAAGTTAGCACTGCAATCATTGATTTTGAGGTGCTAGGAAGTGATTTTTTTGATATACTTGGGAGAAAAGAACGATTCAAGTGTTTTTTATATCGAGTTCAATAAAAACATACTGAACTCAGCCTCCAATTAAAAAAAGTCCAGAGTATCCTTTCTAAATCTACTTTCAAATTCTACTTTTAAGAGATGCGTCACGTGGTAACATTGCTACATTCTAAACCGTAACAAATATGAAGACGATAAAATAGTAAAATACAAAACCATCGAGGGAAACAGTAGAATGGTCAAAGAAAATTTACAGGGGCTTCCGTCCTTCTCGAGTTATACAGGGAAAACTAAAAATGCTGTGTTTGGGTTTTTACGAAGAGAATAGTTATATTAGAAAACATAAAAAAGTAAAGACAAAAGTTTTATTGTATTCGGAATGAACTATATCGATGTAACATTAAAATTTTGATAAAAAAATTCATGTCAATGCGGCCACCATCACTTTTTTTCAAACACTCGGGATTCGTGAAGTCGACGAAAGCCGTTTTTGCCTGGTTCTGATTAGCGAAGGTTCTCCTGGTGTTAAAGTTATCGAAGGATAGAAGTCGCTTGGCGAGAGTTCTGGTGAGTATGGTATATGAGGTAGAACTCCAACGCTCAATTCATTTAAATTTCGGGCGGCGATTTGTGGAACGTAAGGAAGGGCGTTGTTATGGACTTTTTCATCGACCAGTGCCAGATGCTGCTAACTGAATTTTTGTTATATTCCGTCGATTTCTTCACAATAGGACCCTGCTGTGATGGTTTGACCCGGTTACAGAAAGTTATAGAGTCATTACAACCGCTGATCACCATACAGTAACCATGGCCATTTTTTGTGAGTCTCTGCCTTTGCAAAGTGCCTGGGTGGCTCATTGGTTTACAACCACTGTCCTGAACTTCTTCTGGTGTCATAGAGGATCCACTTTTCATCACACGTGACGATTTGATCCAAAAAAAAAATCGTTTTGGTTTATTTAAAGCAAAGAAGAACAGACCTGGAATCGTGACAATTTCTGTGGAATGTTCAAATCGTGTGGCGCCCACAAGTAAGTCAACCACTTCGGGATAAGGGCATCGAATTTGTTTTAATAAACGGTCGGAAACTGATATTGTGTTAAGCTTATTTGCTGTTGTTATTATTGTTTTTAGTTTTTGTAGTTGGTTATAAGTAAGTTACCACAAAATCTTCTATAATATTCTTAAATTTCATTTTTATATGAGCGCACGCCTATGGTAAAAGAACGAAATCGGCTCCGCACTTCGTTTCGAGGTCACCGAGAACTTTGTGAATTTATGAATGAAAGTAGTGGGGGTGGACTAACTGGTTGATTTTTATAATGAAATGGATTTCGAAAAAAAACAGAAATTTCAGATAGGGAAACCAATCTGATTGAAAAAAACATTTTTAGAAATGGCCCATATCAATATCGAAGAACATTGTATCAACAAGAAAGCATATCTCAACAATTGAAAATTTATACATACCTATTTTAATACGAGAAAGATAAGAGAAAATCACCTGGTATTCTGAATTTTCGCACATGACACCCTGTTTAAATTTGACAGAGTCAAATGGGAAATGTTCCTCCTGACGAAAATCAAGTAGTTTTCATAAAAGAGCTCTAAAACAACGCATTTTGAACTTATTATTTCAACCTTTTTCTTTAAAAAATTATTTAAATACTTAAAAAAGAGGAATGAAATAATGCATTCGACATTTAAAGGGATTCGTTTCTATTTCACTATTTGGCAACATCACTAATAGGTAATAAAGGACAATGAATCTATTACTTGTATGAGACAAACAAAGATGAGACATTCCAGAAACGTGCTGTTTTTACTTATGTTCCGAGTTCCGAGACATTCTGTGACATATGACATTTTGTGCACCTAACCTATCTTCCTCTATATGAATGAATAACAAAACAACTGTTGTTCATGTGGCTTGTGGAGGTGGTATTGAACTATAATTTATATAAATCTAAAGCAAATGGAACTTCAAACGTTCAAGCCAGTCTCTATATACCTACACAGTAGGTTTAATGGACTGACGCCTATCAGAAAACAACTACTCCCCTGGCTAATACCACGAAGGGCGTTGGATTATATCAGACAGGCGTCAGTGCAGGAATCTTCACAGAAAATGTCCTGCATATGCAATTGGCAATACAACTGAAAGAGTCGACCTTCAATTATGGAACGGGCACACTTGCAGACCGGTTTCGGGCTTATTAGCCACTCATCAGTGCAAGATAGTGACCATCATCGACCTAAAGTCAATGATATTCCACAATTGAAAATCGGAATTCTTTCAGAGTATTTCATTCCTCTTCCGAAGTTGGAGCGATCATCAAAAATGTCACTCCATCTAGTGGACGAGGAACTAATTTATATTTTGTGTTAATTTGATACTATTGACATGATTCTTCTTCTTCTAGCATACTACTAACCTGAACTCCGATCTAGCATTCTAGGCGCTGTTGCCAATATGTGAATTAGAAACAAATCCCTTTAAAAATTAAAACTTGACATTCGAAACATCATTTGAATACTTTTTGAAGTGAATTTGAAAAACTCATGAATTAAACTCAACTTTATTTTGTTCAAACTTGCATTTGCAGTAATAACCCAAATTGAGGAACATTCCCCATTTTCTGATGCAAACTCAGTTCTGACTTCTCCACAAAAAACTCTTTCAAATAACATTTACGCTACTACACTTTTCACCTTTGAAACTTTCACTGTCAGTCATTCATCAATCTACACATTTACCATCAATTATTATTATGTCTTTCAAATCAGAATTATTATTGGTAATTCTTCGTATTGAACACAAGAAGTAGATCTCCACACACGGTGAGGAAAATATCACGCTCCAAACAAATATCTCACCGGCATTTTTCCTGCAACACGAGAGTTTTCCGGGGGGGCTGTGGGAGAATCCCCGCCAACGTCGGTGACGCCCGCCGATCCCGTATCAGCTATAGCGTCGCCAGCCGGAATCAACTTACAAATCCACTGGGGGTGGCCAGCTGGCGATGATGTAAGAGGAGCTTCAGACAGCCGAAAAGGCCAAATTGTAAATTCACTTCCCTTGTCCGGAGGTAAAAAGCACTCCGTCCTCTGAATTTTAAAACTCTCCGCACTTTTCTAACTATTTCCATTTTATGTACGGGAGGGTTGCATAAACAGGAGAATGAATATTTATCTGTCCAGCAGTGAAATACTTTGCATTTTGTAAGCTGTAGACTGTCAGGAAAATTTGTGAAATATCTTTTTCACGCATGAACAACAAAAAATCTTTTTGTTACACAACAAAATAACATTTATTTCCTTAAGACAGTTCGAGTCCCGTGGCAAATGTCATATTTCAACACTATATAAACGAAAACACTATAATTAAAAATATAACACTTGTTGGAAACCAATCATGATGATGCCATTATTTCTTGATCAAAATTTGCCCTTCATGAAATTTTATATTAATAAACTAGAAAATTTTTGAGTCCACTTTTAAAAATGATCATGTTGAGAATCGCACTACGAAAGGCAAGACCTTGTTAATCTATGGCTCGCCCAAGTTTGGGTATCTGACGTTCGTAGGGGACCGACAGCTGGTTATGATATAAACAGATTCAAATGGATTCTTTCTGAAAGAATGAAGGTCAGTTGTTATTTTGCGAATGCTTTAGCGAAATCCTTCTAATTTCTAGTAAAGTATTTGTTTATTGTAACCGTTATGTCAATGTGCAGTAAGATGAAATTGTATTAAATCTATACCGGGTGGCGAAAATTTAATTGCAAACTATTGTTATCTCAGTTTAAGAAAATCTGTTTAAAATCTGTTTTTCCGTTAATCAGCTGTTGCCCCCATACGAACGACAACTCTCAGAAGTTGAGGAACTTGTGCGAGCTAAGGACTAACGAGGTCTTACCTTTTAACGTGTGATTCCTAACACGGTGTTACAGTACAATATACGATGTTCTCGAATTAGACACAAAAATGTACCATCGCATCGTGAGCCGTTCTCGAAATGATCGAAAAAAATTCGAAACAGTTCATTTAGATTTCTCTGCTCTAGAATCTTCATTATAGAAATTATAGAAGAAGGAAATTTCGAAATTCCCTCTATCGGTGAATTAAACCACATCTCTGTTCAGATGGTGGTCTTCGTCACAAAAGTTCACTATGGAGATTATCTGTCTTAGAAAAAATGCAAACATCCTCGAACTTTTGTCAAACTCTCAAATATTTTCTTGAATTTCCGGATATTGGTTTTCACGGCAGTAACATTCTATGAACATTGACTGACTGAATAGCTGGTAATCCGTGATGTGTTTCAAATTTTAAAAATATTCGGGTGCTCATGCGATACATTTCATGATCCACTTCAAAAGATTGATTTCGATTGAAGATCATCTAATTTTCCATTAAGTTCTCATATTTTCAAAATATATTCGAGATACTGAACTCTGTCCATCTAACAAACATAGCAACCCAAAACAACTATAGATGCGTGATCAAACCATGATCACCAGACACATTTGCATCTATTGGGTGAAATGAGTAAGCCTTCTCATGCAGGAAATCAGATTTAACTGCAATCGGCTGGCGGAATTCATTATTTCAGGTATATCGCTACAGTGTCTGAGCGGTGAATTACGTTTAAACGCTTGTGTGTACATATACGATATTTTAAAGTTCAAAATTTTCAAAATGTCAGGTACTGATATAGCTGAAGAAACTGCTGATTTGTGTCCCTGCACTCCAACCTAAAAAAAACTGCACCTTGATATTGACGAAAAAAATTTAAAAATGAACATTTTACTAAAATTAAATTTCCTGTATTGTCCGTTGATGAAATCATAAGAAAAGTAGGAAACATTGCTAGAGTATCTCTTTCAAGTGTCTATGGTGTTATGGGAGATTCTTTTACAGCTCCAAAACCATATTCCTCACGGAAGAAAATTATTGATCAGGTAGACAATTTTGATTCAAACGCTATTAGAAGAAAAGTACATAATTTTCTTATTCGAAACAAAATGCCAACAAATCGCATTTTTAAATGCGATACACAAACACTACAGGAAAATCCTTTAGGCGCTCTGAGAGCAGTGCCTTCGCGAAAGTAGTGATACACATTGGATTTGAATCGCTGAAGATTAAATCCATTTGGAAAAACGTTCTCAGGAAGTTTATTCCACATAAAAGCAGTTCTTCAGATGAAAAAGTTTTAAAACAGTGAAGTTCGAGGAATACTGAGTTGAACCTTGAAACGACGAGCAGCAACAGTCCGTCGCGTGTTTCTGATATAGTATACCGCTCTTGGTGGAATCAAATGAACAAAGTCACTTCAACACTTTCCGTGAAAGTATCTATCGAAGAGAGACAAATATCCAACCTTTCTTTGATGTTCCAGACTATAAAAGGTTCAAGTGATGTTCGCCACTCCAATCAGGCGGATGGCTCTTTTCTGGATGTAATTCAGCAGCTTTGGGGGCGGAGCTCCATACATGAGAACAATACTCCAAAGGTCTGATATGAGCTTTATACTGTGTACAGTTTTCTGGTGTGGAAAAGTGTTCCAAGCTTTTGAGTAGCAGCCTTTGCAATTCCAGCAACATGATTGTGCCAAGACATATTGGTTTCCATTTTAACCCCCAACAAACTTATCAAAGCAGAAAGCAGAATCGTCTGACCTAACATGATCATATTCAATTCGGAAACATTTATCTTTTTAGAGAAAACCGATGCCTGGGTTTTTGTTACATTGAATTGAACCTGATTACTTTTACCCCAAGTCGAAATTACTTCTAGATCCTCATCAAGATATTGAACCTCCTGCTGCCGGTGAAGATGTTCATTCGCAGCCGATGTCCTGGAATCCAAATGAAATGGTGACACAAGTGTGTTTTCGTCAGCAAAGCAATATATTGGATTCTTGTTTTTTTTTCCAATAAGTTTTTGATATACAATAAAAAGAGGGTTGGAGACAATATGGATCTATAGGGAACACCACCGTTGATGGTGAAAGTATTCGAGAGGTATCCATCGACGGCCACTTGCAGGAAACGTTCTTTCAGGAAACTAGAGGGCCATACACAGAAATGATTTGACAAGCCATAGCATCGAAGTTTGGCCAGCAAACCCTCATGCCACACACGGTCAAAGGCCTTAGAAATATCAAGCACAAAAGCTCTTGATTCTCTATGTTTCTCGATTGCGTTATTCCAAAAATGGGTAACATACGGTAGAAGGTCGCCTGTTAATCTTTGTTTCCGAAAGCCGTATTGATGATCGCTCAAGATGTTGAAGCCTTCCAAATATTTGAAGATATGATGGTCTTACGGCTTTCTCTTTGATTTTTGATATCATTGATAAGAAAGCGACTGGTCTATAGTTATTTTGAAAGAATTTCCTGGCCCTACATTTCTTAAAGTTGTATGCGCCGATCCTGATTACCAAATTTTGAAAGGTCGACATTCAACTAATCATTAAAAAAAATCATGTTTTCAATTTGGGAAAAGGGGAAGAGATGAATCCCTTTTCAGGAAAAGGAAAAGGGTTAATAGTATGTCACACAAGAAGCTTCCCGACGTCTTGTAGGCCTTCGAGTCGAAGAAAACGGGCCACTAACACGAGAAAATGAATGTCATATCTTTTGAGAATTGGTTTAGGAACCAATTCTCTATTGCAGCCACAGCTACTACAGCCACAAAAAAGATGTAATTCAAGACTGGATGCGTTTGAAAAGTATACCGTTCGAGGAAGCAGAACTTTTGAGGATAGTGAATGAACATAAAATCAAATTTAGTAAATACTTTGTTAACGAAATTGCTAATACAAATAATAGAATAATATTGCGTCTTCCCTCTTACCACTGCAAACTCAACCCAATAGAGCTCATTTGGGCAAACATAAGAAACTATGTGGCCAAAAATTACTACTTTTGAATTTCATTATATGAAAAATATTTTTATTGGAGCTGTTTCGTCTATCACTGCTGAAAAATGGAATAATTGCGTAAGGCTATGAGAAAAATTAAGTAGAAATGAAAATGTTAAAATTAGACTATCTAATTAATGATTCAGTTGACAGAAATCCATTGATAATTATTCATTATGATGATTCTTCTAGTAGCACTTCTTCAACATCTGAGAAGTCGGTGTGAAATGACAAAAGGATTTATTATTTTAGTATTATTTCTTTAATTCATACACTTGAACGTCATTTTGAAATCAAAAATTGTTTCATTGAATGTTGAATTCACAAAATTGTTTTTGTTTTCTTCATCAGTTAAACTTTGGATAATTTTCCTACACCCAGTCATTCTTTAGTGCGACTCTGTATTAGCAGCCTTGTCGGGGAGATCACGTGCACTACGCATGATGATGTTTTGGAGCACTCCGTTGCTTGGATGGACAGAGTTTAGTAGTTTGTGATTATAATTGTACTCCAGCATGAATCCCAACATCTACAAAAAAATTATTTTTGTACTTTTTGTCTCCGTTATGTTTCGGTAAATTCTTTTTGAATGTTATCATATTATATTGTAGGAATTCAGGAGATATCTCCCTCGAAGAGGGAGGTACTGTGTACAGGACATGTTTGGCAGGTTTTTATTCCTGTTATTAAGATTGTGGATATTATTTTCTCTTGAAGATAAGTTAGGCTTTTAGACAATAGAGTTTTGTGAAACAGACACAAGGCATCGAACTTAAATTTTTCTTTCATTGAAAGCCATTTCAACGCAATCAGTTTGTGAGAGACACGACCATATTTTCTTATGTCCTATATGAATCTAATACAGGAGTTCTGCACGCGTTGTACTCTACTAGCAGTATCTTGTTTCAGTATATTAACCGCTTCTCATCTCAAATTCAAACTGAGAGGCAATAACTATTATTTCACTTTCCTCCAGACAAGCAATGAAGTCATCTCAAAAGTGTTCTGAATTTGTTCCTGTAAAACGTAGCCTCAAAGGAACAATAACCAAGTGTCTTAATCAGCATCTAATGAACGTCTATTGCTACTACCAACTGATGACTATAGATTCATATTATTATTGTTATATTGTTTTCGTCCCTCAATTTCATCTGGGGATATTATTCAGGAGTATTATATTTTCAGTTTGATTTATGAAATATTTTGAATTTATCGAAAAGTGAATATTTTCAACAGAGATGGGAGATTTTGTGAAAAAGCTTTTTGGGTGTCTATTTCTTCATCATTATAGTAAAGAAATATGAGAAACTTCCAAGTAAACTAGTCAACTTCGATAAAAACTCATGAAAAATATGTGTGTACTGTAATTCCAGAATAGCAGATACTCAATTCTTAGGAATCACTGACGTTTTTGCTTTAATCTGTCTTTTGCAGTAGAGTCACAACCTTAATAGAAATGTTTTCGTTTCAAAACAATAATATTTCTGAGGATTTGGTGACTACTATTATGGAATTGTACCATAGATCATGCATAGAACTTTCTTTCAGGAACAAAATGAAAGAAAATTAAACATTAAATCAGTTACTATAAACATCCGTTATAGAATTGAAACAGGATTCATTCAGAGCTTGGGTTGAGAAGTGATTTCGACAGATATGACTGATCAAAAATCATTCCACCATTTGAAATCCATAACAAATGGCTAAAATTATAATTAATGAACAGTGGAAAAAGAACGATACCAACTACTGAATATCGCTTCCAGTAGACCAGAGGTCTCCAAACTTTGAAGCCTTCGGGCCATGATGTTTTTTTCAGTTTGTTCCAAGGGCCAATTTCTGCCCTCAACTATATTTCTAGACTAGTTAAGTTTTCTTTGTCATCATTTCTGTCGTTAAGTTTTACCTTGTAAGTAAATAAAACCGAGTAATTATCATTCTGTGTTTTCTTCTTCAACTTATCACAGCAATAGTAACAACAATTAGGTAATCATTGATGGTAATCAAGATTGATGACAGTAAATCATTGGCCGTCGCGGGCCAGATTGATGACAGTAAATCATTGGCTGTCGCGGGCCGGATTGATGACACTGGCGGACCGGATTTGGCCCGCGGGCCGTAGTTTGGAGACCCCTGCAATAGACTATTGAATTGAGTGCTTCAAATACACTAAAAAACACGGAAACACTAAAAACAGTGTTTCCGTGTTAGGAATTACACGTTAAAAGGTAAGACCTCGTTAGTCCTTAGCTCGCACAAGTTTCTCAACTTCTGAGAGTTGTCGTCGGTATTGGAGCGACAGCTGATTACCGGAAAAACAGGTTTTAAACAGTATTTCTCAAACAAAAGTTTCTTTCACAACTATCTTTGAAACTGAAGTGTGTGTTTTCGAAAAATTATTGAATCATTTCATCAACTGAAAGTTCCTTCTACTTGCATATGACCAAAACTTTATTTATTCAGTCGAATACTAAACCATCAAAACCTATAGAGTAGAATATTTTACCCGTATTTAGTACTCAATCACGATCTCTGAAAAGTTGTAGTCACAAAGAAATATTTTTTACCAAACTTCTTCATGGCCTGGAGGGATTATCATATTGGGCAGTTGCTAAGATCTTTTGAAAGATCTCAATTAGACTAATTTCGTTCTATATAAAAATCTGAGCATTTTGTAGCTCCCGCAGAGACTAAGGATTAGGTTGGGTCAAGTTAGGTCCAAAGTGAGTGCGCCTATCAGACCCTCCACCGCAACCTGCAAGGGTTTATTGTGGCTCACACCTATTCACACTCGACCAAATGAACCCAGCTTTTCAACGAAGCCGATAAGGAGAGGTGTCTTTCAGATCAGATGGTAAGAGTACGATTCTGCTGAACTCTAAAAACCTGATTCGGTTCTCAGCGGGGCAGGCACAAAGTATGTGCTCTGCTGTTTCATCATTTTCCAAACAGAGGCGACACACACTGTCAAAGATATATGTCTGTTTAAAAATATGTTTTTCCATTAACCAGCTGTCGCCCCCCTACGAACGACAACTCTCAAAAGTAACGAGGTCTTACGATTCGACGTGTGATTCCTGACACGGGTTGGACGGTAGGAAGTAAAAATCGATCGTCCGGCCTTGCGGTATGTACCACCGGTTTGCACAGCGATCGTTTGACTGAATGGAACAAACCACCCACGTCCTACCATCCTACCTATTCATGCTCACTCGTAATGTGTCACCATGTTTGATACTATGTAGGAAATATTTGTTGATTCTTGGTGTCATATGACCTGAAGAACTGAAAGTTGACTATAATTTTCCAGAGAACATAATGGAGTCGTCCTCACTCCTAGTTTAACAATAATGTATGGACTCTTTTTTGAAATCCAATTAATTTATTAGAACAAATACACTTATTTTCTCAAATATATTGAAAAAGTCGCAAAATCGTGGTAGTTATATAATTTAAAACTTTTAAAATGCTCGTAATAGCAGATTAACTATAGAATAATTTGGAAATGTGAGAAAAATATTTGGCTTGGTAGGTTATGATAATTATCATGGTGCGTGTAAAGACAATTGAAGTTATGACATTTGTGATTATGCGCACATGAATCATTTTTGATCACGAGCGGAAAGATCGAATATTTCTCAACAAAGCCATACTGTTAGTTGATTGTGGAATATTGCGAATCAATCTACTGCAGATGAAGCAGAAACAGCACGCGAGGAGTGTTGAGTACAGTCTTGTCAGATTTACTGTTTTCGCGGTGTATCTGTTTTGGCTCTCCAGTTAGTGTTCTACTGTTTGAAAGTTAAAATCTAACAATGTCTAAGTTTATTGGGAAAGAAAGTTTTTGGCTTTCTACTACTCCATCTGATACAAAAAAAATGGACGAGAGAATCTTCCAAAGAAAGGAAGGATTAATCGATTTGATGTGTAGATCATGCAAAGAAGTAACTTTCAGACACAAACTGAAAGAAAGTCCTCCTGAAACAGCTACTTTCATATAAACATTAAATTACACGAATTAGAAAACATAAGAGAGTGAAAGACAAAAGTTTTATTGTATTCGGAATGAACTATATCGATGTAACATTAAAAGTTTGATAAAAAGATTCATGTCAATGCGGCCACCATCAAATTTCTTCAAACACTCGAGATTAGATACTCGGGATTCGTGAAGTCGACGAAAGCCGTTTTTGCCTGGTCCTGATTAGCGAAGGTTCTCCTGGTGTTAAAGTTATCGAAGGATAGAAGTTGCTTGGCGAGATTTCTGGTGAGTATGGTATGTGAGGTAGAACTCCAATGCTCAATTCATTTAAATTTCGGGCGGCGATTTGTGGAACGTGAGGAAGGGCGTTGTTATGGACCTTTTCATCGACCAGTGCCGCTGATCACCATACAGTAACCATGGTCTATTTTTGTGAGTCTTTGCCTTTGCGAAGTGCCTGGGTGGCTCATTGGTTTACAACCACGGTCCTGAACATCTTCTGGTGTCATAGAGGATCCACTTTTCATCACACGTGACGACTCGATCCAAAAAAAAAAGATCGTTTTGGCTTATTTAAAGCAAAGAAGAACAGACCTGGAATCGTGACAATTTATGTGGAATGTTCAAATCGTGTGGCGCCCACAAGTAAGTCAACCACTTCGGGGCTCATCTTCAAGGCAAAAATCTCCGGAACGAAATTTCGTAAACCAACGTCAATGCACTATCATTACCAAGCTTTTGAGCTGTTTCAGCAGTGCTTTGGTTAAATTTGAATTCGTAGAGAAAAATTGGCCAGGAACCCCTCAACGATATCATACAGTCATAGGCTGAGAAGAGTCAAAACATTTCAATTTGCAGTTAATACTCCGGAAATGAAAAAATATAGACATACATTTATTCCCGATTGTTGTGAAAAAATTCTAGAACTGAACTCTGCAGAGGTCGGATAATTTCATATTAAACCTTCAGAATTGACTGATAACCCTGCGATAAATGAGAATGGAGAAATACCTCTTGAGATAAATCAAAATAATTATGCTCCGTAGAGTTATTTCAGACGAATAATTATCCTCGTTTATTTGACATGTTTGACTCAATTTTGTAGCAGTTCAACACCAGACAAGACCTTCACAATTGCGTAGAAAATAAATGACAATCGGTAGCTTATTGCGCTTAATGAGAAATTGTTCGAAATCTTTATACTATATTGCAGTCTCTCCCTGAAATATAACATCTATTAAGCGCACTACTAAGAGCCTTCTGATCTCTACATCCGTGTCAAAAAGGACCAAATTCGTACGTTCCTTATATAAACATATTCCGGAGTAGACGTAGAGCTTGAGAGAAGCCGGTAAAAGCTCAGAAAGCTGGCTGAAAGCGTGCTGTTAATTAATAATTACTGACAAGTTGCTCTTCCTTTGCTTTAGTCCGTTCTACTATGGCAGAGAGCAGGTTGGCAATTAGTTGGTGATTTAATTAACAGTTTGCCGCACCGTTACTTGCGTCTAATTTAATACAGGGCTTTATAAGAAACTTTTAGATGGATACGATGGTTGATAAATAGGTCAACAACGTGTCGAATTCTCCATCGGTTATATACCAATTGGTGTAAGTCTCAATAGGTGCAATATTTAAGAATTATGAGACAAAGAGGTAAAGTTATGTTAATGTCAAAAATTTAAAACAGAAAATCGCTCCTAATCAAACATGATGGAATTATTTGTTGGAGCGGACATTACCTAAAGCAGATAGGAGAGTTTCGACGTGGGAATAGAAAGAATAATTACTTTGACAAAACTTTGCTTAACGAAGGAAATGAAAAAAATATGTGGCAATATAAAAACATTACAAGTCACGTCAAGTATTTTTAGAAGGCTGGTCTACCGGATTGAAGTCGCTTTCTGAAAAAAAAATTAAGCTAATGATTATCACCCACATAGGAAGTGTTGATGGTTTCGTTGAGGGATGTTTATTGATTGACTTGGGAAACCGTTTTCCATCTCGTCGGTAATAGATACTTCACATTTCCTTTCGAAAATATCAGCAAAAGTTTCGGCTTCTTCTTGGTCGGTGTATACTTTCCTCCATTTATTAGAAAGCATAGCTTATGGCTGCCCTTCCTCAGAATTTTCTGAGGAAGGGCTATGTTGACTGATCTCCTAATCTCCTGATCTACTAAACAAATTGCCTCGTATTGATTTCAAAAGGCATACAGTTTCAGCCATTGTTTTGCTGGATCTATGCAATTTCGCCAGGAACTACGGCGAATAAGATCGTATTGTATTTCTCGGAGCCTTTGCCAAGTATTTTCATCTTCAAAGTGGCGATATTCTGTATCACGACGACGTCTAAGTTATCTGGAGTGTGATCTGCTCTGCGATTGATGGTCAATTCGTATTTATCGATTACTTTTTTGTCCTCAAACTTGATCCTTTCCTCTTGGTTCTCCCTTCCTACACTTCCATTAGCGCGAATTTGAGTTAAAGTCAACAAAATTGGGTGATGGTCTGTGGATGACTTGGCAACGTCATTTATCTTTCTGGTTTCCCATGAAGGCAGGTAAATTTCCAGAGCTGTTTTGATAACAGATTCTTTCCAAAGTTGTTATGGTAGGTAACAGATTCTTTATCAGAACCAAAGTTTACTTATTGATGAGCTGTTCCAGTATTCGTATGATGATATGCTGGTATTGTGTATGATACAGTGGGGAGAATAGGTGTTTATACCTGAAAGTCAATTGTAAGGTGGAATACAGATCTTTCAGCAAGTAAATTTTTTTATATCGATGTTGTTGCTTTTAAATCACATTTTTGTACTGGTCGAATTGTAAACTTGCTTCAGTTGCTGGCCAAAAATGTTTAGAACCGTGTGTTGGGACTGACAAAGAGTCTTCATTACTCTTCGGTTGTTCACTAATTCACTTCCATTCATTCCTAATTTGCATGTGTTATAAGTGTAATCCCCCTTCCCCGTCAAAGCCGATAGAATCGCTTCCAAACGAAATTCTAGATCATGCGAATTCTATGCTCGTATGTGTGACAGAAAGAGATAAGTAATAAATGAAGGATATAGGCAGATAGACTGTGGTATGGGTTATGGTGTGTCATAACTCAATTATTCAAAAAATTAGTACCTAACAACTTTTCATCATTCTTTTAATTAAATAGAAAAGAAAAATAAAATGCAAGTGACTCAAGATCACTGGCGAGTTTTTTTAGATTTCGCCGAAACTCACTCCGTAGTAGTCATCAACAAGTTCAGTTCCCATTTACAAGGAAAAAAATAAAATAAATTACTTTGGGAAAGGCTGGCACTAAAATTAAATAGTTTAGGACAGGGCAAACGGTCTGTGGAAGAATGGAAAAAAACGCTGGCAGACTGGAAATCCAAAACAAAACTAAAAAGCAGTAAAAATGCCAAAAATTTAATTCAAACTGGTGGAGGGCCTTCATGTGTGGTACCGTTGACCTCTTTTGAAGAGAGATTACTGTCTCTCATGGGAAGAACTGGAACATTGGGGGACGGATCTGTGGCAGAGAAAGGTATGATACCACCAATATATAACTCTGAAATATAGGTAATAATTTTTTTAGGAATCGAAAGGAAATTTTCTGAACCATTAGATAAACCTACTCTGGAAGTCGAGGATCCTTTTTTACTGCCTGAAGCAGATGAAACTAGTGACGTAATTGTTGAGGAGTTTATGTTAGATGAACATAACTATTCAGAAGCTGCTGAAAGTTATTACTTAGAAACTGAGTTGCCTCACTCTGAAGACGTTATTGGCACAAGTCAACCAAATATACCAAATAGCTATTCAAACATAAAAAAAACAAAAGTTGAAAAAATGCACGAAGAAATATTAGATATACTTCGGAACATTGAAAAGTCAATTGTTGCCGTATCTGTATTTTTGGGCAACATTGCTGACTCACTGAAAAAATGGTAGAATCAAAATGATGTAGTCATTTTTATTTTCAAGTACTGAGAATAAGTTTTTATTTGTGATATTTAAAGTGATAGTACTAGTTTTGTTTTTCTTTTTATATATTTTGTTTTATATTCTCTTTTTGAAACCAAATGAATTATTTTCTGATGTGTGTGTTTTTAAAACCTATGTCAATTTCAACTGAAATAAAATCAATGCCAATTCGAAATGTTTATATGAAAGAAATATCATGTGAAATATTGTTCAATTATCAAATTTCTTCTATTGTCAGGACTCAAATCATCATCTAGAGGAAGTGGTAAATTTGGAATGCCATTAATAAGGTCTGGAATTTCTATATTTCCAGCAATACACAAATTATGTAAAATTGCACAAGCTACTGCGATGTTGCCAACAAAATCTGAAGAGTAACGTAATTTTCTTTCGGACATCAAACACCTGAAACGCCCTTTCAAAACTCCATTGCATCGTTCAATGCAATTCCTTGCTGAAGCATGTCTTGCATTATATCTTTCTTCAGGACTATTGAAGGGTGGATTCAAAATTGGGGTCATGAGCCAAGGTTGCTGAGGATAACCAGAATCTCTTAACAACCAACTATGATGATCACCTGCAGCATAACATTGCCTAAGTTCATCTTGAATTATGGAGTTTCTCCAAATGAATGAATCATGGCAAGAACCTGGATATCTTGCATCAATATTGAGTATTCGCAAATTATAATCACAAATCTGAAACAGCTAGAATTGTAGAAAAAATTTACAATTCCTTGAAAAATACTTACAATTTGTACATTTTTTGAATGATATCCTTTTCCGATTCAAATAATTGTGTTTCTCTTCTCGTGGTCTTATAATAGCTACATGAGTGCAATCTATTGCTCCTACAACTCCTGGAAATCCTGTGTGTTCCATAAATGTTTCTTTTATTTGATTTTTCAACTCATTGTTTCGAGGAAACTTAATAAATCTTTCCGAAAGATGCTCAATGATTAATGAAGTTACTTCCTTGATACATTTAGTAACAGTTTGTTGAGCAATAGATGGATTGAAGGATTGTCCAATTACTCTTTGGTAACCGCCAGTTCCAAAAAAAAACAAGAGCTGCAAATATTCTAATATTTGGATGTACTGCGTTATAACGTGTCGAGTGGTTCATATAGGGCAATATTTCTTGAAATAAAAAATGTACCATATACTTTTTCAATCGAAAAAGTTCTACAAACTGTTCATCAACTAATTGGAATGGATCAGAGCCAAACCTCATCGTTCTTCTCTCTAAATGAAAATTTCTCAACACCATCCTTCGCTCTTCATCAACACATAAGTGTGGTAGCATCTTATCTTGTATATTGATGAAATATAAAACTCAAAAATCTTTCACCATTAACCTAACCTAACCTAACTTTCTTCTTCTACAAATCCTATATGAAGTATACTTCCATAAAAATAAAAAATTCCCCTAGAATTTGCCGGACTTTCCCGACAAGCAATTCTACATCGCAAAGCGATTTATGGGAGTGCCAAAATAGATTTCTACCATCAAATTTTAGAAACGAATTGAAGCGATTCTAATTCGATAATTCTATTCATCAGAGTCCGACTGCTGATATTTTTATGCTATGGTAGGTGGTGGAATTTATAGATGAGAGCTCATTCGAAATTTCATTGAAACAAGACTTTTCCTGGTTAAGTCTTTTCATTTAAATAAGATTAATATCTAATCAAGTAACCTTAATCACTTCTAGTGTTGCCTCTTGATGAGATGAAACAAAAAAATGTCTTGTCTCGACTAAGTCGAGAGAAAATTCCTGTTAGTTTTGACAAGTGTAGCGTGTTTTCAACGATATATCGAGTACAATAGGTATAATTTTTGCCCTTGGCATGAAATGAAGTGTTGATGGTTTCGTTGAGGGCAGTTTATTGATGTTAGAGTCAACGCATTGTGGCAGTCACTATGATGACATGAAAGGCGATTTTTATGAAGGATATTTCTAAGCAAATGTTAGACCTCATTCCACTCAACTTAGTGATTATGATGAATAATGTAAGTTCTTATTACAGAGAAGTTGAAAGAATACCCAGTTATGCATGGAGAAAAGTGAATATTATTGAGTGGCTTCTACATGAAGTATACCATTAGATGTAAGCATAGTTGAAATAACATTGTTCTACGTGAGCTCTCTTATCATTGATAACTTGATTCCATTGAACCCGTTTGATCTCAAGTAAATGGTTGAATTGCATGAAGAAACACGACATTTGAAATGGAAGATGTCAAAATACTCTTCAAAGAGTTATGGAATCAATGAAGTCGCCCCGGAGCACCAATTAATTTTTGTTGTTGTTTCATGATTTCATGATTTGTATTACTTTGTTCTTAAGAAATATCGATTTCGAAAAATGGCTAAAATATATTGAATATGTTATAAGAGGAGAGGATAACATAACATCTGGAAATCAAACCATTCAGTTGAGGGAATTGTAGAACCACATATCATAATATTTGACGGAAATTCATCGAATGCATGTGGTAATAATACACCAAAGTGTTTGCTTAGGAACACATTATTTATTTAGAGTAAGCAAACGTATTCATTTAATGTGAATATTTTGAATTGAAAATAATATTGTTGGTATCTGAATACATGAACATGGGTATTGGTTTCAACAGGTACTTCTTTTTTGAGGACAAAACACAAACACTACAAGAAAATCCTCAAGGCGCTCTAAAAGCGGTGCTTGTGTGAAAGTAGCGATTCTCGTTTGATTTGAATCGCTGGAGATTAAATTCATCTGGAAAAACGTTCTCAAGAAGATTATTTCACATAAATGCAGTACTCTAAATGAAATAGTGAACAAAAAGAAAGAATGAGCAGCTACAGTCCATCGCGAATTTCTGATATGTACCGCTCTTGGTGAAATCGAATGTGCCAAATCACTTGCTGAGGTGTGTAGTTTTCTGGTTCCGAACAGAGTTCCAAGGTTTTAAGAAGCAGTCTTTGCAATTCCAGTGACATGATTGTGCCTAGATATACTGGTATCCATTTTAATCACCAACAAACGTATCAAAGCAGAGAGCAGAATTAACGGTCCTGATATTATTATATCCAGTTCGAGGACATTTATCTTTTTGGAGAAAACCGATGCCTGGGTTTTCGTGACTTCGAACTGAAACTGATTTTGAGTTACAAAACTAAGGTAGGTACTGTTAAGTATTATGAAACCGCTTTTACCATCTGTAAATAACCCTGAAAAGGCATGAGCCTATAGCAGTACCCTCCACAACCCATGCAACTTAAAACCTCATGTAAACGGTATAACTGGTAATAAGCATCTTGAAAGAACTGAACCATTTCTGGCAAATCACAAAGTTTTGTTTGAACACTCCGTTCTGCATTCAAAATGACCATTAATTACTTTTTACCATTAGAAAACGGTATAGTCTTTGAACTCTCGATGGGTGAAAGACACTTACCCCTTTCAATATTCGAATAATTCTCATGAACTTCATCTATTAGCGAAGGGGTGCCAATTTTACATCACAAAACCATATCTTATTCGAATATTTTCTCTCCGGGTACAATGCCAACGGGGCTATTTGTTATTCAAGCGCCATATCAATCCAAGTATCGGTTGAATTCGATTAGGCATTAGTCGTGTAGATCGGTCCGCGTCCTAAAAGATAAATCTTGCCGCCCCCGCCTGGCTGCGGCGGGTCCCGCAAAGCCGCCCACGCGGAAACTGCGACTCGGAATGCAAACCGAATTTGTCAAGTAGCGTCCTTTTGGCATTTCTTCAAACAATCGGTTCTTTGCATGCCGACGAGTTCAAAGGAAATACGAATCTGGCCGGGAACGTTCATTTGCTTTGTAAATATTTTTAATTTGAATTTTGTTTGTCTTTTTGTTCTTCTTTCCGTCGGGAAGGAAAGTTCGGAGGATTAATTAAAAGGAAGTTTTGCGAGGCGGGAACATTATGTATTCTCTTTCGATAATATTGCCTATATGAAAACATATTCAAAATCTATAGAGCAACTGGTACAGGCTGGGAGTTGTGTGAGTTTATCGAATTTGTTAATTTCAGCCACCTTTCGGTTAAATTCACCATTGAAATGAGGGTCACTAACTCTACGAATTTTCTAGAATTGAACATCACTAGAATTAATAATGAACATGATTTTGCAATACTCCACAAACCTTCTTAAATATACATCATTCTACACATGTCATCTATACATCTATATCAACAAAAAGTATCAGTATTCGATAGTATGATCCACAGACTATTGAATATTCCACTTTCAGAAAGCAATTTTCAAAGGAACCGATTTTCATGAAACACATTACAGCCAATAACGGTTACGAGGTGGATATTATTGTCACAATTATTTCTGAAAAATTGCAGAAACAAGCTTTAAACCGGATCTACTTAGTTTCAAAGAATGATACTACACATTTACTTACTACAAGACCTGAAAAATATCGGACCTAACACATAGATGGCGACCTTCAAAAGGAAGATGCTGAAATTTCATGAAATTCTGCTCGTAAGTTTGTGAATGGTTGTACTAAAAGTGACACTACTTTTGTGTTATTTTCAAAACAGTGGGGCAAAAACTATTTCGTTTTTTAAATTCTTCCCATCAAAACCATCAAAAATCAGTGATTTTTGATGGGAAAAATCAGTGATTTTTGATGGGAAAAATCCCGTTGAAGCGAATCAATGGCTTGAAATGTATAATAAGGACTCTGCTCCATCAAAAATAACAATTAAACGTTGGTTTGCTTACCTCAAATGTGGTCGTAGGGACACCGATGATTCAGAACGCAGAGGACATCCAAATGAGGCAGTAACACCAGAAAAATTCACAGAATCGTTTTGAATTCTCGGAAGTTGTGTGAGTCAGCTGACTTTGTAAAGATATCAAAAGAACGTATTGGCTTCATTTTGCATGAGCATTTGACTAAGACAAAGCTCTGTTCGAAGTGGATGCCGCGAAAGCTCACTGTTGACCAAAAACAAGAACTTTTTCATGATCCTGAGCAGTGTTTGTCCATGTTTGAACATGACGAACCGGAATTTTTGCGTCGATATGTGACAATGGATGAAACATGGATCCATCGCTTCACTCCGGAATCAAAACGATCGTCATCTGAGTGGAGAGCAAGTCGTCCAAAGCGCCCGAAAGCACAACAATCGACTGGAAAGGTTATGGTAACAGTATTTTGGGATGTGCATGGTATAATATTTTTGCGAAGGGAAAACCCATCAACAGCTCTATTATGGGATCGTTTGAAAAAGTAACTCCAGATCTGGCTCCCAGCGACTACTTGCTGTTCGCAGACCTCAAAAAAAATGTTCACCAGTGAGAAATTTTGCTCGAAAAAAGAGGTTATTGTTGAAACGTAGACCTTTTTTGAGGCAAAATATAAATCGGTCTACAAAAGTGGTATTGAAATGTTAGAGCGGCGCTGGAATGATTGTATGGTGCTTGATGGAGATTACGTTAATGGATGAAGCCAATTTTGAACAAAACATACCAATGATATCGCTCCAAAAAAGTATACGTGTCTTAACGAACAAATAGTAATTTGAGTCAATTATTAAAAAACAATAACTTCAGTGTTGAATAGACCGAGAGTATATAAGTTGACTGAAGTTGATATTGGCCAAACCGAAAAAACATTCTTCAAAGGAATAAAAGAACATATACGTAGTTTTTTGAATGAGAAAACCAATTCAACATTTGCAAGGGGGAACAAGTTGAATCACGATCATGACGTTTTGCATTTGGAATACATAGGGTCAAAACTCAACCTTTTAGAATGCTTAGAAATCAATGAATTGAGGAACTCGGGATAAGTGATCGATTACCAAATAGATTTGAATTGTTCTTTCCCATTCTATTTAGTTTGCAATATAAAAATGGTTGATTAGGATAGAACTTAAAAGTAGATAAAAAAACCTCGTACTCTTCATTTTCCAGTTCCTAGAAAGATGAATATTTCAAATAATGAATCTATCAAATATAAATCTCTCAGGTAGTAATATTCGTTATGATTCAAATAACTATAAAAGCATGACACAGAACTTCTTTAGTCAGTATTGTGATGCCTGAAGATGCCACTGTTAGCGAAACACGTGTCGCAATTTCATAAACTGTCAATAGAAATTTAATGAAATGACAAAAAACACTATTGTCTAATTACCACAAATTAATGTCATTCATACGACCGGTTTCGGGTTTAACCCCATTATCTAGTATGAAACTGAAATGTGAACTTTGAAAACTCGATTATATCGGGAGTTTTTAGGTTTAAAATTGAACACTGAAAAATATAGGGGTTGTTAAACTTGTAAATTCAAGAGTGGAAACCTACATAAATCGTTGCTGTTTTTAATTGATTTGTTAATTTACATGGCTTCCAACAAATTCAATTTTTCCCTTTATTACATATGTTTAGGATTTTGAAGTTATATTTACTCATCTTGTGTAATAATTCTTGAAGATGTTCATACATTGTAGATTTTTTTGTCTAAACAGACGTGTTCACGGAGTCTTACGTCAAAATTTCTACCGGTTTGGCCTGTATATATTGCAGAGCATTCGCCATATTCTACTCTATATATACTTGATTTTTTCATCTCGTTTGTGTTTTGCATTAAACAGAGTTCTGGCTAAATTATTATTACTTAGAGAAGTAATTTTGAATATTTTCTGAAAGTTCACTTGAGTAGTTGTGCTACTATACTATATTGTGTTTTCTGCAGTTTGGGTATAATTTACTTATAAGTGTTTTATGGGATTTACCTGATATTATCTTTTGTATTAGAGAAATTGGTACCTGATTGTTTACTGCAATTTGTTTAATTATTTTTAGTGCATCTTGGAAATTCTTTCCAGGTAAAGGAATTGCGAAAGCTCTGTGTATCATCCACATAAACGCGGATAACTTATATGAGAGTGGACTGAAGGAGTCAAAGAGAATTATACAGTCTGTGAACGTGTTTTTTCGGAAGATATTGAATTGAAAACCATTATTGACTATTGAAATATTCAAATCTAAGAAGTTAGGTTCCTTGTTTTGTTCGATTTCACTGTGAATTCAATTTTGTTATGAAGACTTTTGATAAAGTTTAGAAATTGAATAATTTGTCTGTTTTGTAGATAGAAATTATTATTGAAATGTTGTTTCATGGGGTTAAACCTGAAACTGGTCGTATAAGTAAAATTAACTAATGGTAATTAGACGAAAGTGTTTTTATTCATTTCATTAAAGTGATCATGAATTGCCACAAAATAAACAAGTCATCATCACACATATCAAGTAAAGATCCTAAATTGAAGTATATTTGAATAAATATTGAATAGTGGAATCAGAGACAATTGATATTCCATAACGACTCACCCAACTTATCAATGACATTTTCAACACTGGTGTTTTCCCGAACGCTTTTAAAATCCCAAAATGATACTTCATTGAAAAAAATGTGATCTCATTAGGTGATTACAATTATCCTATTGCTATAGTGAGCATTTATGTGAAATTATTGAAATAATACTGTATTCATTTTTCGACAAAAGTTTTTCAATCACAGCTAGGAAAGCATTCTGAATCAAACTGCAATTGATCAGAAAACAGTTTTCTTCATCGCCTGAAGAAGCCAACTTGGTTGATGAAAAGCGCGCTGAGAAGTTGAAGTTCTCTCGGAGGCGTTTGATTGTGTCTCTCATGCTATCTTGATACAAAAATCATATCATCGTGGAGTACGCGAAATACCTTCAATTCTGATTGAATCTTGAAAAAATAGTTTCCAAGCAGTGACTTTGAATGTTGTCACCTCAGAGTCGAAATTTGTCGAACAAGATGCTCCCCTGGGATCAGTATTGGGCCTTTCATATTTATTATATATAACAATAATCAGGATAAATATATGTTCAACTGCAATTCGGTTATTTTTGAAGATGATACCAATTTTATACACTCTGAATAAGATATGGCGGATTTTTTGAGAACCCGTAAAGATTTAAAAGAAAGGTCAGATCATTGGATTGCAATAAATATACTCCAACTGAATATCGATAAAACGCAAACGCTACGTTTCTCAAGACACCCTCACAGATCTGAATAAAACAGTGCTATAAGACGGATTTTCTTCAGAAAATGGCGTTTCATCGAAAACCTACACATATTGATGTCTCAAATATGAATGAAGTTGTAGCACATTGATCTACCATTTTTTCCGATTCCATTCACATAAGAGTTATTTCATTGTTCTCTTTTTTATATTTTTCCTGAAATTCACAAGAAATCAAATAACTTGACAAACTATTTCATATACTATATTATGTTGCAATCTTGTGAATGATTTTTGATTAATTTCTATAACGTATGTTTAGAGTACAAACTGAATAAGAAGAAGTGTTTATTGTATCATTCAATGTTCGTATAAAAATAATTGTTTCGAAAGTATTTTTTCTTTTGTGTAATTCAATCTTTATATGGAAGTAGTTGTTTCGAGAGGACTTCTTTTCCAGTTTGTATCTGAGAGGTATTTCTTTGTGGATTTACACATCTTTGTGAAGTGAGTTTTTTTTAATCAATTGCTGTCTTCCTTTCTTTGAAAGATTTCCACTTTTTGTATAAAGATGGAGAAGTAGAAAGCCAAAGACTCACTTGGAATAAGAACAGACATATTCAAGAGGAAAGATTCACAGAATTTCTTGTTTTCAGTTATTATTCCTTCCAAACACCCTGTCGTGAAAAAATTAATTCACTATTTTCATATCACCAATTGTCATGTGGAAACACATGGATTGAGAGAACGATTTTGGATTCTGAATGGGTGAAACACCATCAGATATATGATTTCGAAATGTGCAGCTTGCAGAAGGTCCAGTCCCAAGAAAACTGAAAATTATCCTGTTTCATTGCAAGATACTTGTGTCAATTTTCGGTTTTAGAAGTAAAAGGCATAGATTTTGCTGGTGTACCTTTTCTTCAATTCAGAACAGGATTGGATTTGTTTATTACTTGTACCATTTATAGGGCAGTTCATTCATTAATCGTCAATTATCTGTCTGCATATGGATGTTTCGAAGTGAGACGCATAAATTTTGCTGGTGCACTTTTTTTTAATGCAGGAAAAGGTTGGATATATTCGTTTTTTTCGACGTTTTTTCACGAACAAAAGAAATTGGTACACCAGATTCAGATGTATCTGTGTAGAGTAGGCCACAGTAGCCACAGCATTTAGGCCACATGTGACCCATTGTGTATCCTCCGGAGGAGTTGTCCTCCTAGGTCATCTTCCATCCTGTCCTTTCCAGGAAGGTGAACAGGTCACTAGGAGACATCTCCTTTATACTGGCAACCTTGAGGTTGCCAAAGAGAGTTTTGGAAAGTGCACGAAAGATTTGGAAGGTGCAGCGATATTACTGTCGTTGCGCGGCCTTCTTGGGGTTCCCTCCGTGGAGATGCATAAGTGAGGGAGCTTTCCTAAAGGAACAGCCGGTTCCTTGCTTCAATTCAAGACGGAGCTCTTGGTGCCCGCCGCAGAAAATGTTCTTGCTGTTGGAGGTGATCTATGTCCAGCCTCATTCCAAGCAGTAAATAAGGGTAGACATTTCTGTTTATCCCCAGCCACCGCCTTAGATTGAGGTGAGCACTTCTGTCCAGCCTCGGGATTGGTTTTTGTTTTTGTTGTTTCTGTTTTTGGGTTGTTTCATTCATGTGTGTTCCCACGAGTAACAAGGGAAGAGTTGGCCACCTCTAGCAGAGCCCTGCAACAGAGGTAGGCTGATTACAATGAGGTTTCGCCCAGTTCCCCAAGGGGATCGTTCGTGACCGCATATCACCCTGCGGCCATTCACCTGTCGGCACGATTCCTTACGCCTTAGCTTGGGTAGGCTAGTCAATGGTGGCATGTTTTGCATGGCGAAGGCTTTTGCAAAACATGCCACCTACTTATTTCTGCCACTGACCAGGAGTCCGGCGACCCCGTCCGTAAGGCCACATTGACTTCCCGGACAGGGCCTCCAGTCCTCTGGACGTTCCCCTCTCCGCCACCAGTAGACGCGCCCGATAGGTAGCCCAGCCCACTGGAGATTCATACGTAATCGACACTGATTCCTTGAAAATACATTCAGGGTACCGACAAAGAATTCGTGATCATTTGCGAAAAATATTTCGTTGTGAATACCTGATTATACTAATCATGATGCCAAGAAAATGCAATCCGAAAGATGTGGAATTACGAGAAATATATTCCATTGAACATGAAAATTTTTAGAGATTGAGATGGGAATGGCTCTTGGGTAAAGTAAGGTTAGGTTAGGTTAAAGACATCATCAGAAAGGTAATTGAAACCGATACAAATATCATATCCACTGGAACTTGACTCAAATGGTGAAAACTCTGAACTCAAGTTTAATTCAACTGTGGAGTTGAAAAATGCTGAAACCTAACTACTCACCCAAGAAAGAAATTTTTACCCAAAAACTCATACCAGATGTGGGAGAAGAGTGAAAGCCTTTCAAAATTGTGTAGGATCGAGTCCAACTTGAAGTCGAGTCCGAGTCTCATCTACCAAAACTGAGACTTGTGGTGGAAGTATGTCAGAAATTGGTGTGACTCTGTATATTGACTTTCCATTTTATTTTTGAAGTTGTAACATTTTGTTTTTTTTCAAGCTAAAACTTTTTTTTTATTTTTTTTTGAACTGCCAGATTTTGATTTGTGATTTTCAAACGATATTTTCATTGAATTAATCTTCCTTCAGCAGTAGACAAGTGAAGCAGGTTTTGGAACGGACGTGGCTTATCAGTGTTTGTTCTTGTATATGGTTCGGTTAGCGGTGACGTTATCGCTGTTTGAGAGATAGTTAACGATTCGAGTGCGCTTGGAATGATATGAGAACAGTAATATCGGGTACACAGGGTGTTCTTTTGATGCACTATTTGGAACCTTCAGTTCCAAACATTACTGTTTGGAACTATACTATACTATACTAATACTGGGTGTTGTTTCATACAGGGCGTGCAGTGTGAAAGAAAATATATGGCTGCCTGCGTTAAAAAAACATGGCTGCCTGAGATTTTTTTCAAGATGATGTATTTTGAGACACCTTATACACGCCATGTTTTTCTCATACGTTGACAACCATGATTTTTTCTCCAATGCTGCACGCCCTGTATAGCATTTGATTGGTGTGGTTTACAGCAATACCCTGTATACCTTATGATTATTTGACAATCAACCCCCATAAAATAATCTACAAATATTCCACTAGAAACGAGGTATAACTTTAAAAAGGCCGATTTTCTTGAATTGAGTCGCATTTTCAGAGATATCGAGTGGTATACAGTTCATAATGAAAGCGATGTTGAAGTGGCCTTAGGTAAATTTTATAGTTTGTGGAATGACGTAGTAGCAAGGTGTGTCCCTAAAATTAGTTTCGGTAAGAATAACAATTCGTATCCAATTTGGTTTACTGAAGAGATAAAGGATCTGTGGAGAGAAAAAGAGAGATACAGGAAATTGATAATGTTATCAGTTCCTTAACCGGGGAATATCAAACATATTTAAATAATTTGGAAAAAGTACAAAACAAACTGTTGAGATATTTGTATTTGGAAAAGTAATACGTGTGGCCTAATTATAATACCGTCAGGACATATCAATTAAGATCGGAATTCAAGATACTATCCTTAAACCAGAGACGAACATCAACATCAATGATATTCCTGTATAAATTAATAAACAATTCAACAAATTCCCCAGAAATCCTCAATATGCTTTCATTTAATGTACCTCCACGGTGTATACGTTCCGCACCAATGTTTCTGCAATATGTACATCATCGAGAGCACCTCTTTTAGTTATGATTAAATTAGCAAACAATTTCAATCTACTTATGGATTTAGATTGGACCTTACCTCTATCAGTTTTTCGTAAAACAATTTTAAAACAAATATTGAATTCAACTCTGTCAAACTGAACATATATTTGACGAATTCACTCAGTGCAGTTATGGACAACTCCCTACAAATCTGGTATCAGTAAGTATTAGTTTAGTAATCTAGATCTATATTTAATAGCTATCATTGTAGTGTATTTGCCAACATCCATGTAATTAGTCTATAATGGACTGTATGGGTAGTAAATACAAATAAATAAATAAATACATTTTTTTTTCTCATGCTGCACAACTTGTATCACCTTGTATACATTGACGTCATGTTTTTTTCTTGAATGATGTATACTTGCATGTTCTCCAGTAGAAATTGTGGGGTTAGAGTACCTACATCCCCCTCCTATCTTCATTAATAATTAAGTTAGTCTCCTATGTGTTTTACACTCTTGAAAATGCTCAAATATGTTTCTTGGCATCGAGGCGAATCCATTGATCTTGAAATTATCAAAATTAGACGACCGGAAGTTAAAACTGGAAATGACCATTTCATTGTAGATTTGAACTCTCCTTCATACGGGCAATCTGAATTCTCCATTACTTTCCTTCTCAATGTTTATGAACCGGAAGTGTTCATTTTCCAATGAACCGTAATGATCCGAAACTTTGTTAATTCATATATTGGTCACCATCATCCTCAATAAATGTCCTTCTGGCATGTTTGATCGCACGCTGAAACGTTAGGGCCCCCGTTCAACTGCTCTGTTTTTTTTCTCAAATGATGTATTTTCTCACACCTTGTACACATTGACATCATGTATTTTTCTTAAATGGTGTATTTTGATGCACTTTATATATGTCACTCAATGTCCGCCGCCTTTTTTTTTCATCCAATTTTTCATTCATCATTATTAATATAACATTATTTTTACAGTTAGCAGCCATTTTTTCTTCTTCAACGTTGCACACAACATATATACCATTTGATTGATATGTTTTAAAACAACACCCTGCATACTTAATGGTTTTTTGACAAGCAGCCTCCATGTTTTTTTCTTCAACACTGGCAGCCATCTGTTTTTTCCTTAACGCTGCACATAACATATATACTGCAATGGCAGCCATGTTTTTTTTTTAACGCAGGCAGCCACGTTTTTTCTTTAACCCTGCACACGCACCCTGTATACCTTGAAGGCAGCCATGTTTTTTTTTCAACGCTGCACGTCCTGTATACCAATTACTTGGTATGTTTTGAAACAACACTCTGTATACCCAATACTATTGTTCTCATAGCATTCCAACCGCACTCGAATCGTTATCTTTCAAACAGTGATAACGCCACCTCTAACCGAGCCATAAACATGAACAAACACTGATAAGCCACTCTTCCGTTCCAAAACCGACTTTACTCATCTACTTTCAATAATCACAATTTGAGTTAAATGGGGAATCTATTTATTTTCCTGTCCTTTGAGAGTAGTAGGTATACAACGGTAAGTTGTGTATGTATGTTACAATATCATCTTATCGTATCCTATTAATGATTTTTAACTTGCAGAGTTTACAGTCCATACACTCGTATTTTGTTAGTAAGCAGCTTTTTCGTATCCTGTGATTACTGATAACTGAGAATAGCAATATGTCTGTCACTGTCTTGATTTTCCAATTTCTTCTCTTGTGGATCTCCAGTTATCAAACAGAGCCTTTTCACTTTACTCAGTTTGTGTCTGATTTCAGCTTTTATCTGGTGTGATAAGCCTCGCCAGAGCCTAGTCTTTCAACCCTCAAAAATCTAGAGCAAACTTGAATTGTTGAAAAATTTAGGTTGAGGGCTCTCGTGGGGGCGAAATAATAAAAAGAATATAAATTAGCCCTGACACATCAAATAAATAACATTATTAATAAATTATTAACAAACTAAGACAAACGAAGTCGTGAGTACATTCAGTTGATTAATCGAAATAAAAATTGTGAAACTGCAGAAAAATATAGCCATTCCAAAACTGTAACACTGTAATTAACAAATAATCTAATTTCTCCAGGAACACAGCACGCAAAAACCCATTTCAATCATTTCTAGTGCAGAGTTCAGCTCTCAGCGAGGATTTTTCGAAAATGGAAATTATGAATTATTGTGGTCGCTTAAGGGTTGCGGAACGCGAATCAGGGGATAAAAAAGTACAAAAACAAACGAATTGGCAAGGTAGTTAGCGGCTCGCCATATACCATTCTATCTGATTCCAGCATTCGGGAAAGTTGGTCATATAATCTAATAAGCTCTTTCGAAAAAGTACATCGCTCTAAATCAAACGATGGATAGATTGTAATTTGCTAATGGAGGTTGTCTGCGTTTTCTTTTATGCGCCTTTTTCTGTTTGATGAGCGTAGGGTTTTTCAGTTGGATTAGTTTGGAGTTGAGAGTTATGTTTTCTAGCGATAAGACAACGGGTAATGCAATAATTTAGCAATATATTTGTAGATGCAGAAGAAAAATTCATGAGGTTATATGTCTCTTCGTTTCAACTGTGTTGTCTGTCGTTTTTTACTTGAATTTATTTTCTATGGACTATATCGAACTAGTCATTGAGGGAGAATGCGAATAATGGCAAGCATTTCCTGAGTACTATACTTTTCCTATGACTCATAACAGAGGTACTTTGAAACAAGATCCATTTGTGAAGGATATCCCGACTGGAAAAAATATCATTGCATAACAAGAAACAACGGAGTGTTAGCAGGAGCTGTATTTCTGATGCGTATTGCTCTTGGTGAAATCAAGTGTGCTAAGTTACTTGGCACGTGAAAGTATCTATAGAAGAGAGATAAATCCCCAACCTTTCTTCGAAGTTTCAGACTATCAAGGTTGCACGTGATGTGATATTAGCATCTTCAATCAGGCGGATGGTTTTCCTGGATGGAATCCAGCAACTTCAAGGTATGTTTAGAGGCAGAGCTCCATACAACAATACTTCAAAGAAGGTCTGATCTGAGCTTCATAAAACGTCAAAAACGTGCAGACGAAACATCAGATACTATATACTCAGAATCAGTATTATCAGTTGTGGAATTGGCCGCGGTGGTAGTGCGCCCGACTCACGATTGGAAGACCGTGGGGTCGATTCCTGCCTCGACCAGATATTGTTCTCGAGGGAATTCATCTGGTTGAAGCTGGGGTGATTCTGCAAGCATACTAGGAATCACACCTTAAAAGGTAAGACCTCGTTAGTCCTTAGCTCGCACAAGTTTCTCAACTTCTGAGAGTTGTCGTTCGTATGGGGGCGACAGCTGACTAACGGAAAAACAGATTTTAAAACAGATTGTTGGGCTTCTTGTAGGTTCTAGAGAGGAAAAGACAGACATAATCGTCAGTCATCTGCGTAGTGGTGTATTTTGCATTCACGGATTGAAGTATGAAAGTCAAAGATGTAAGAATTGAATAGCAGGTAACCTAAGAAAGATCCTTGTGGTACACCTTTGATCAAGATTGAGGACTTGGAAACTTCAACATCTAAAGTCACACTTTGCTGGTGGATAGATATATAATTATCTACCAGGGATACAGAACAGATATAGAAGTAAAAAAAAATTTGTTTTTTGCAGAGATGTTTATGAATCAGGGTGTCATATAGTTGAACAATACTAAGCATGTTACGAACTTGATAGAAATTAGTAACACGATAATAATTGAACAATTTTCATAAATGTTCTTTATTCCGAACGCGTTTCGCTAATAGCGTAGCTCCATCGGTAATAATAGTTCACTTTGGACTAAATTTCCTATATACAACAGTAGTAGTTACATCTCTTGATTGGTTGATGGTATTCGAGATAACAGATAAATTTACAAAATAAATAAATAATTATTGGCATTTTGAAAACACTAAATACTTTTTTGTATCTGCAAGTTTGTAATTGATTATCTTGCAAAAAACGGAAAGATGATCAGAAATTTCATCAATATCAAACATATCCAGTGAGATGACCTGTTCTGGATCTGAAACTACCAGAATATCTATTTGGGTATTATCAATAATACGTGTCAGCAATAACTGTTTATTTATGTGTTTTCTACACACTTGGGTAAAATTCTCGAACCAACATATACACGTCTTTTCGCTTTCAAGTTTATCACTACACTTTTTGACGTTTGACGTAGGAAATTCTGAAGGTTTACTGGCAACTGAAAATAATCGAAACGCAACTGTGAAGATACGAATCTACTCACCTGTAAGTGGTTCAAAGAAACTTTCATATAATTAATGATTTTTCAATAATCACACAAAAATTTAATATTCACAATTTATTCACTTCCACTGTTGTGAAATCAGTTGTGAACAAATGCTTTGTTTGAAAGGAATTCAATTTTGTTTCTGGTATCAGTAATTGGTGAAAATAATAATTTTAGTAAAAAAAAACGTTTTTCAAAGGCGTTCTTATCGCTCAAAGGCACATTAGTTAGTTGAATACCCGCAAGTATTGATGATGAATATTCTGTATTTGTTAACACAAAACAGTCGTGCATTTTTATTTATCTATTCGAAAGACATGACTAAATGTTTATTTTTTGTATCTTGAGTTGTTCATTGAAATTCTATCAACAATGGACTCATGGTGTTCATAAAAATTATATCACCAATGAACTAAAGATGTGCCAAAACATTCAAAGTAATTCAGTTCGAAAAATATCATGGGTTTTATACAAACTGTAATATTTTAAGGATCCTTTACTCAATAAAACTATAACTAGTAATGATATTGCAGAAAAGAATTCTCTGTATAGCTTATTATATTTTATTCAGGTATCTATGATTTATTATTTATATCAATGGGATCAAATTGAACAGCTCATTGTGGAGTGTCACTACCAGCTTTGACCTCATTTTTCACTTCCTAATTGAACTGATAAATGTTGATGGTAGGATTCCGGAAATTTAACCTTTTTCGTAGAAATCTTCTTTCCCTTCAAAGATCTTTTTCTCATATTCAAATGACATATTGAAGACAAATGCTCATCAAATCTTGACTTTTTGGAAAACAAATCAGTACATACCACTGAATATATTTTCTCTTCTCTAGCCCAGTTCAATCAACCACCCTGTAGGGAGCAAAAGTCAATGAAACAGCGAGACGAGATGGCAGTGGCCGGGTAATTTAATAACAACCCCAGAGGCTTCGGTGGTGCTCCATTGATCTTTCTCAATACCTCTTATTGAATCAATAAAGAAATGATCACAGAATGTGTTGCTCCACACACCAGCTGCAAATTTAATTTGGCAATCAAGAAATTCTGTTTGACGGCTTATCAGAATTATTCGTTTGTTTCGTTAATATAAATTCGAATTACAAACTTAAGAAAGGAATTCCATATTCCCTGTTTCAGTATCATTGTTGTCATTTAAATCAATAATATAGTCATTTTCAACTAAAATTACATTTTTATTCCTTTTATGCCAGTCTTCTTCGGTAATATTGGATACTTATTTTTTAATTAGCTCTATTACCTTCTTATCAAATTTTGGAAAATTATGTTTACCCCTGATGCTCTGTTTGAATATTCCCCAAATCAACATGATGTGTCCATACTTTTCAACAATACTCTCAAGGGCATACACTTTTTCAGATGTTTTTGTCTGTAAAACTTCAAGTAGTTGGTTTTTGGTGTATCAATCTTCAGAATACAAATTGTTATCCATTAAAAAACTTTGTATTTCATCTTTCCTCGAATTTTATTTGGTACTCTGATGAGCTGTCGCGAATGATAGGAAGCGCTGTCAAGAACTATCACAATGTTCGCATCCACATTTGTGATCTATGTGTTTTCAAACACATAGATCACATGTTTTCATGTGATCATGTGATCATGTTTTCATTATCCAATTCTGAAAAGTTTTGTCACAGCCGCTCACGTTATGGCCGGAAGTATTCAATTTCTTCATAATGATTTCAGTTGTAGGAATCTCATTGCACTTGTAACAGTCGTATATTGTTTTTTCCAATGATTTTATTAGATGAACATCTAAAGGTTTTGGTTATCCTGTATCACATCGCGTCTTGCGTTCATAAGGTTTATTTTTGACTATTTTACGTACAGTTGAGAAATGAATTCCGGTCAAATCTGATGTTGCTTGTAATAGTTTGTTCCTTCGAAACCAAACTTGAAATATATATTCTTATATACATTGAAACATACTTTCTGTGTTTCAATATTCAAATCCATCCGAATCTTATTCACTGGTATCTCTTTTTCGCATTGTTCACCATCGCTATTGAAAATACTACACTGGAAAAAATCTACGTTGTTATCACACTCGTTATTAATATCAGTACCTGTCCAAGGACGCCATATTTTAAACAAAAAAGAAAAATTGTGAGCATTTATAACTGCACCAATATCGAATTTCAAAACTCAAATCATGATCAGTTCCTGAACTGAACACGACGGCGATAACCATCCACTCATTTCCCGATTTCTATTCACCGTAATATGACTTCAAATTTGATTTTACGACTCTTCAGCCAATCATAAAACTCAATTAGTAAAAATTATTCAATTCCACCAATTCTACAATTCACGTGGATTAGTTCGCAGTCGGTTCATTTCTATGTATTGGTTTTTCGGCCTTTGAGAGTGCCGCCAACTTTAAGTGTGCACAATATCGTATACTATTACTTAATATGTTTCTAAAGAAAGAAAGAAAAAATGCACCTAACATTCAATAATTGTTATAGAAAGATATGTTTAAATAAATTTATTTCATCGACAATCATGATTGAAAGTAGTAAATATATAAGTGAAACATTACAGCACAATAGTGAATATCAAAAGATCAGTGTTTCCTAGATGAATAAATCATGGATGGTTTTTGAAGGGGTATTTTAAATGTATGTCATCAATTTTTGTTAAAGAATAACATCACATATCGGTATGGATGCCTTGAGGTAGATTATTGAATAGTCTTGTACTTAAACAATGAAAACTCTTCTGTCCAGTTGATTTCAATTGTCGAGGACCTTGGAATTGATTGCGTCGTTTCGTATCATACTTGTGCTTGAAATTCGTAAGATCTTGCCTATTTAAGTGTTGCTGTTTTTGAAATATATAGAGATTATTATGAAATTGTTTGCTTTCTTTCTTCACTTTGAAAATTCCCACGTGTTTTTGGTATAAAGATGGAGACGTAGGAAGTCAAAACCATTCTTTCTCAAATGTTTTCAAAGTGTATTCCTAAATAAAGTTTGAAATTTTTCAATCATCCCACTCCGAAATTAATATCTCAACAAAACGTATTCTAGGATATAATCCTTATTCAAAGAACCCTTTTGATTGAACTTGATAAGGTAAAGAGAAGAGCAAGTAAACTCCAAGTTCGTAATATATTTAGAACATTTATCATGATATCAACAATGGGAGGTGATCGGAGAGTTCATCCATCAACGAAGGCTTTGTTAGCGATAGTGTAGGTGCTGGTTACGTCACTTCCTCTTGTTATCAATCTGATTGATGAACCGGAACCTATCGATCTTGTGCTCTTGAGGCACTTTCACCTATTGTTGATCGCGATATTAACTAAGCTGGAGATTTTCAGAAGCTGAACATTTCTCACATAATACAGTATATTGGTAAAGTCAATATAACTTTTGAAATGAAAATCGCTTCGTTACTGTCGATATATGAAAAAAATATTTATGTAGCTTCAACAGATATAAGTGTGGGCATTTCAAATTGAATGAAATCAGTTTATTTCCAGAGACCAGCATGGAAAAAGTCAATTATACTGAAATATAAAATTCACAATACAAATAAATAAATGAATATATA
>NW_019292007.1:208195-226161 GCF_000500325.1 Leptinotarsa decemlineata
AGTCGCGGACGAGAGAAATTTACTAAAAATATTCATATGCGAGAAAAAAATTCCGTATACTAATTTTTCCTCGCGTGGAATACTGTGAAAAAATTCCACACAGTATTTTTAAAATTTACTTTTCCATTCTCAACAATGCAAAGTATTTTCTTCATCAAGCCACCAGCGAAACATAAAATGTTGCCATGATAACTAAATAAGACTCGAACCTGAAAATTATTATTTCAGTTTTGAATCTGTCAATCGGCACGACGTAAAAAAATGTTTCGCTTCGGTCGAGAAAGTAAGGAAAATATTCCCCAGGAGATTGAGCAGTTGACACCCGCGAATACCAGGAAATCGAAGTCAAGCGTATTGAGGCAGTTCACAAACTTTTGCGCAGAAAAATCATATAATTTCGATGAAACGGATATACCTGTGAAAGAACTGGCGCTTATTCTTGAAGACTATGGGTTCAACATGCGAAAAAAGAACTCCGAAGACTACAGAGAGGGTTATCAAAATTATATGGTATTCCACAGCCACGCAGTTGCAGAAATATTATTTTGAAAAGTACAATCGCAAATTTAATCCATTCTCTGACATAGAATTGTGTACCGTGTAACTACTCATTGTAGTTACACGTTAATGCAGTTTCATAATGAAATATATTACATTCTTTGATTTTTTTATTTACTTCGAGATATTAAAAGTGGTAGAAAATGAAAAAATAGTAGTTTTATATATACATACTTACAGAAACAGATTACATAATAATATTCAGTTTGTTTTCACATCAATGGACTCTTAGCCTATAAAATATTGATTTCAACTGATTGTTGTAGCTCAAAAGTGCCATTTAGGCACAAAAAATATAACATTCTTTCATTACTTGAGCTTACTACAAGTGCATTACCGTGTAGGTACAATGAGTAGAAAATAATATTTTAAAGGGCAGGCTGAGAAGCCATTACATGGCCAGTACCGAAACTGTAAAGCACATTGAATTTGATAAAATTGTAACTTTCTACCACCTGTAGGAATCCAAAATTGATTTGAAATAGAAGAATATATTATATTACGCCTTACGCTAGTTGCACACACACCGATTTTGGACGGGCGACTTTGTACCGGTCGTCCAAATTCCAATAGTGAACCACATGTGGGACCTGGCACACACGCCGACCGGTGATCGTCGCCGATAAAATACCGGTGAGCAGCCGTCCACTGCCACTCTATCGCCGGCAGTACCGGGAAGTAGTGCCGTACATGACTAAATACACTCTTGCATACTCACCGGTTTTTTACCGACCATTCCAGTGTCCAATGCTCGGTGAAATTGTAGTTACTACGCATTGACTTCGTTTTGGTAGTGCGTGCTAATTACGACAACAAAGCAACTGATTGTTTGACCGATAAAAATCCGGTGAGTGTGCAAGCACCCACTACCAATAAAATATCGGCCGATTTTAAAGTGATAATAAATCTAATTATTTATATTATTTTGACTATTGTAAATATTGTTTATATGGAAAACGCAATCATTGTAAACTATGGCGAGTTGATTGGGAGTAGTTGCTTGTTCTTAAATCACAGATTCTTGAATCGTCTTTGCCGAAGTTGAAACAGACCTCACTGCGTCAATTATTTCCTGTTGATGGCCCGAGTCTATTTGCAGATATGGTTTCATTGAGTGTTCTCTAATTCCCGTTTTGGCTACAATTGAAACAGTGGTGGCCTTTACAGAATGATTTTTAATTTCAATATTTTTAACATCAATTCTAATCAATGATGCAGCAAATTTGAACCAGGAAGATATTGTATTCTAACCAACTGGACTGCTACCAGCCTTTGGAACTGGTATTCTTCCAGTTTGGATTTGGCGTCAAAAATAAACGCTTCATTTTGATGGAGCCCCACATGATTGTTAGTTTTTCGAACAGTCTCACTGGGCATATTTCTTCGTTGGGTGTATTCGGTACTAACCACTTACTGTCAGCCATTTTCTTTTAACCGCTTTGGGTGGTCTTGGAGAAAACCAGGTTATACCCAATGCGGCCTATTGGTTCCCCTCTATTGTCAATTTCCTCCACGAAATATTCGAGTTGTGCCGCGCTCCTTCATTTTCTCTCCAGGCCAATTCATACCCAGCAACGTGGAAATTTTTTTCAGAGGGTTTTTGTCCCAAAGCTCAATAATTTTTCTCAGCTAGTTTGCTGATTGTGCAAATGAACTTTCCTTTCTCTTGGTTGGATCCATTTGTAGCTTCCGGCGCTTAGCATTTTTTGCAGCTCTTGCGTTGAAAAATTCTATGTCAGAGAATGGATTAAATTTGCGAGGATACTTTTCAAAAAAATATTCCTGCAACTGCTTGGCTGTGGAATTTCATAAAACTTTGATAACACTCTCCTTGTGTCTTCGAAGTTCTTTTTTCGCATGTTGAACCCATACTCTTCAAGAATAAGCGCCAGTTCTTCTACAGGTATATCCGCTCTATCGAAATTATACGATTTTTATGCGCAAATGTTTGTAAACTGCCTCAATACGCTTGACTTCGATTTTCTGGTATTCGCGGGTGTCAACTGCTCAATCTCCTGGCGAATATTTTCTTTACTTTCTTGACCGAAGCGAAACATTTTTTTACGTCGTGCCGCTCAACAGCTCAAAAACTGAAATAATAATTTCGAGGTTAGGGTCTTACTTAGTTATCATGGCAACTCAACAACCAAGTCGACCACACATTTTTTATGTTTCGCTGGTGACTTGATAAAGAAAATAATTTGTATTGTTGAGAATGGAAAAATGAAATTTTAAAAATATTTGATTTTTCACCACAATTTGGTGTGGAATTTTCTTACCGAATACCACGCGAGGTCAAATTAATATCCGGAAATGATTTGTCGCTCATGAATATTTTTAGAAAATTTCCCTCGTAAGTAAATCTTATTTAGATGGAGTTTAGAGACACAAATTTGCAGTTATTTCAACCGTATCAGTACTTAACTTTTTAAAAATGTTGAACTTCAAACTACCGTTAATCTATACACCACAGGCGTTCGAACATAATTCCAACACTGTACAATGATTTCCGCCAGCCGATTGCAGTTGAATCTGATTGCTTGCGTAAGAAGGCTTGTTTATTTTACCCAATAGATGCAAATGTGCCTGGTCATCATGGTTTGATCACGCATCTATCTTTCTTTGGGTTCCTTTGTTTGTTGGATGGATTTAGTTTGGGTAATGTAGATGATATGATCATAGGGAAGTCCTGTCATTCAAATACCCTGAAGCTTCAGAACCAATAAGAATCTCACCCACATTGTGATGCAACAAGATATAATACATACCTAAACGCTGTTTTTTCAACTAATATGCAAGAATCGATATCAGTGTCATTACCATAAACTTGAAATGAATGTATTGTAATTTCTTCCCCATTTCTTTTGTATATGTTAAATGTTTCGAAAACGGCGATTCAGGGAGACATTGCTTTTTTTAATCTACACTGATGAACATTAGTGAGAAAATAACAATTATTCCAAGTGTTTTAATCCACTAGGGAAGGATTTTAAATCCCTTTGTCTCGGAAAAAGAAAGGGTTGCAAATTGAATGAACTGTAAATTCATACCAGAACCATTAAACTAACTGGAAATTGCCGAACGATTAATTTGAGGATGCCGTTTCTTCTGATAATCTTATATGACGTTATTCGGGTCCATTAGTTTTGGGTAAAAACGAATCAAGCGAATGTGGTGGGTCACAAATAATCTTAGAAATTGAATGAAGCAATACAGAAAATTATGATCGGGGTTTATTCCTCAATATTTCAATAAGATTAAACTGTCATTCAGAACAAAAAGGTTTTTTATAATTGACCCCATAATATTCAGAAGTTAATTGTTCACTTGAGCTATAAACACAAATTGATAAATCATCTTTTGATCGTAATGTGTATTGAACTATAAGAAATATAACGCCTAACTGTATCAAAAGGTAAGACAATTTGAAAACCGCTGAGAGTGAGTAAATAACCTCTCGTCCTACACGTCCACGTAGGTTGAATTATCTTTGGATTTTCAACACCTTGAAAAATTTCCGGAAATAACTCAACCACCAGGGGTATTACAGATGAAACAGAGTGTTCCAAATCATTATCAAGCATAGTGCACGTGATCTCCCGGACAAGGCTGATTGTACAGATTGGTACGTCTTACACGTCCACGTAGATTAACTACAAATCTTATCCATCGACCAAGCTTGATGTATCGTCTCCAAATCTTCGATATGCTAGAACTGAGCGATACTTTTTTTTTAAACAAAACACGAGCACTACAGGAAAGTCCCTGAGGCGCTCTCAGAGCGGTGCCTGTGCAAAAGTAGCGATTCACATTGGATTTGTATCGCTGGAGATTAAATCCATTTGAAAAAACGGTCTCAGTAAGTTTATTGCACATAAACGGAGTTCTCCAGATGAAAGAGTTCTTGCACAGTGAAGTTGGAGGTGTACTGAGTTGAATCTCGACACAGTCGAGTCCGCTTCTCCAATCAGGTGGATGGCTCTTTTCTGGATGGAATCCAGTAACTTCAGGGTATGTTTGTGGCCAGAGCTCCATACATGAGAACAATACTCTAAAAAAGGTCTGATCTGAGCTTCATAAAGCACCAAAAGTTGCTGAGGTCTGTACAGTTTTCTGGTTCGGAACAGTGTTCCCAGCTTTAGAAAAGCAGCCTTTGCAATTCCAGCGATATGATTGTGTCGAGACATATTGGTGTCCATTTCAACCCCCAACAAACGTATCGAAGCAGAAAGCGAAATTGTCTGACCTGACATTATTATTTCCGGTTCGGAGACATTTATCTTTTTGGAGAAAACCAATGCCTAGGTTTTTGTGGCATTGAATTGAACCTGGTTACTTTCACCCCAATTCGAAATCACTTCAAGATCCTCATTGAGATATGCAACCTCCTGCTGTCGGTGAAGATGTGCCTCCGTAGCCGATGTCCTGGAATTCAAATGGAATGATGGGACAAGTGTGCTCTCGTCAGCTAGACAATACATTGGATTCTTGATTTTTTCCAATAAGTCATTGATTTACAATAAAAAGAGGGTTGCCGACATTATGGATCCCTGGGGAATACCAGCGTCGATGGTGAAAGTATTCGAGAGATATCCATCGACAGCCACTTGCAGGGATCGTTCTTTTAGGAAGCTGAAGAGACATACACCGAAATGATAGCATCGAAGTTTGGCCAGCAAACCCTCATGCCACACACGGTCACGGTCTATTGTTATTTGGAAGATTTTTCTTGCCCTTTTTGGGAATAGGCTGAACTCGAGCAATTTTCCAACAAAAAGGAAAAACCCCTTTCTTGTAAGACATATTGAAAAGTCTGCTAAATACTGGTGCGAGTTCATTTGCGCACTTTTTAAATACGATGACGGGCACTTCATATCACGTTGTTTCAAAATTCGCCTGACTAGACGCTATCGAAAAGTTATTTCCGGCATTGTAGATTTTAGAAAAATCGACCGTGAAGTGGAGCAAATTGTTCAGCTAGTAGATTTGTTTTTTCTATAGCTGTTATTGCAATTGAACCATCCGCTTGTATTAGTGGTGGCATTGTGGATTTTGTAAAGTTCTGATTAACAGCTTTACCTACCGACCAGAAGTATCTAGACCCATTGAGATTGGCGAGCAGTTTATCCCTAATTCTCCGACTGTGAAGTTTTTTGCTTTCATGTATACTAAGTTTGCAGTAAATTCACAATCACTTATATTACTCTTAAGTGTACTCACAAACTCTGGAATTGATTGTTGATCATTTTGATAAATTGACAAAAAGTGATGTTGAGCAACTAAAACGTTCTTCTTCTTGCAAGATATCCTCTCAAATACTTTGTCAATTCATCATATGTTAATTGATCAGGAGTTTCAGGAGCAGCCAAAGCTATAATCACGTTGAAATTTTGAGCTCCAATAGAATTTATAGCAATTATTACATTGAGGCTTATTTACATCAATCTGCTTCATTCAAAGGTAATTTTGGAACCTGCTTTCGTAATTTGAGAACGATTCTTTCTTGTTGTCAACAGTTTCGATGTTAGCTAGAAGTGCGGTATTCATCACAATTTTTCCCTTGCTTGATGATTCACGGTTTGTTTGACTCTGTGAACTTTGAAATTGAGAAAAGAGAGTAGATATTGTAACGAATCTGAAGCCGCCCTTAACCAGTACGTCGGCCGACTCATGGAACAAACACATGACATCACCGCGAAAGAATGCAGTCGGGAATCGCTGGTAAAACGATTATGGATATACAGGATTGCTTACTTACATATATCGCCTCGTTAAACAAGCGCCGAACAGATGTGACGTAACACTGGTGACACTTTTAGTAGCTGCCATAAGTCTGTGTGTTATTTTAACATTTTTTGAGGATTATTTTCGGACAGTATTACATTGTTTCTGTTTATTTTGATTAAATTTTTATTTATCTAAACCAATTAGGTTTTCGAAACATTGAGTTTGTTATTGTGAAAGTCGTATTTTTTTGTGCTTTTGAACTTTTTTTTAACTGGTGTAACGAGTAGACGCCATATAAGATTCTGTTATTTTTTTCGTTTTGAGGTTAGTTTTTTGCCATCGTGGAACTTTTTTTTGTTTTTTAAATTAAATTCAGGTGAAAATTGGAATTATTTACATTTTTGTAAATAATAGCAATAATTGTCTAACCATTAAATAACCTTGTAGTTATTTGTATTTGTGCAGTGTCAACTTGCAAAAGCAATCAATTGACTATAAAGAAAAGTGGTGTGTTACTGATGTAATATTTCACTCTTATCCTATTCGTCGCTGCAAAAGAGGCGATAAATTCACTCTCAAAAATGGATTTTCTCAAATTAGAAGCCATGGTCCAAATGAAATTGAAATTAACGCAGACACGATTTTAGAGCAGACAATAGAATCAAATTGCAGTAGCTCATTTTCATCTAGTAGTTCTGATATTTCTACTAACATTCCTTCAACTTCAAATACAAATATTCCAGAAATAACAGAGAACTCTTTAAAATATATAATATAAAAATGATCTACATGGTTTGGACAGTTATTCTTAAAAAATAAAAGCAGAAGATCATAATTATAATATACCTTCTTGGGTCCACTATATAAAAATAATATTCTAATAAGGGATTTAAATGAAATTTGTTTATTTTAATTTAGAAGTGCAGTACCGAATCAATCCAGTCACGAGATCACGTAACATGTCTAACAAAATCGCAAAAATAAGCAAACCTGTATGTCCATAATCGTTGGGTAAAACTCTAGTACCGAACCGATAACAGATTTCTAGAAAAGACCCTTACCGATATAAGCACGTCTTCCCCACCCAAAAGGGCAGTTCAGAAAGTGAATCGAGCGGTTAAACATGAAATTCAAGTAGTGAAAATAAATTAAGCGTTAGTTGCTAAGTCTTGTAATGAATACATTAGTTTGTGATCAGTGAAATATTGTTGAAATTGAATTTGTTTAAGACACTTAATTCTTCAATTTGTTACAATATCATTGTTACAATATCATGCAGTTTGGAATTCCATAAATTATTTAAACTGTTATGCGTCCATGTTTCCCATTTTCAATTATTTTTGATTTTTATAACCTTTTTAATTCACCTCGTTGCCAAAACTGTTGTGAATGAGTGGTATGTTGAATATTTTCTTATATTCCATTTAGGAATATATCATCATTATTATTATTACTTTTTTCGTCACATCCTGTCAGGATATGTTTCTGATATTGATACCAAGAAAAATTCATGAAATATATTATTATAGAGCGAAAGCGAACTTCAAAAACATTTTTTTCATCAAAAAAATCCTCAAGTTGATCGTTTAAAGAATTCAGTTTCTCATTTCGATCAATATTGTTACGCGAAGTACATGATAATTTGGGTCGAAACTCCACATATTTCTTGTTATGAGCCTAAATAAATGTGAAAAAAAAATTTTTTAGGAAAGGACAGGGTCATATATCTGCCAGAACTTTCGCGGAGCACAAGAACTCAGCGAAGCATATTTTCACAATACATAAAGCAGAAACACTACGGAAGAAAAATATGAAATATGTCCGGAAGAGGACAACTGCGGAATAATATCTAATACACTTTTTCTTCCTACAGGACACATTTTAATTAGGTCTGGAATTGTAAGGTCTGCGTTTTCAGGCGGCAGCCAACTTCACCCGCTATTGATTTAAAATATCCTCCGGCTATAATATTACAACCCTTATTCTCATGTTCGCAATTACACCAAACAAAGGGAGACACTTTATATATTACATCTTGAATCGATTGCCGTTTTTGAAGTCGTTCCATCCCAAATTGAGCTCCTGAGTGAAATATGTTATAGGAAAAAAATTTGTAGTAAAACGATGCTCATGAAATTCAATTTTAACTTCGGAGGCGTTATACAGGGTGTTTCCAAACTACGGTACGAAACTTCTGAGGGTGATTCGTTAGGTCGTTAAAAGTTCTTTTGAAGGTATGTCTGAAGTTGATTCTTTTCTGAAAACGGTATTTACAAAATATCATAAATATTCTTACATCAATTCGGTTAGAATTTGGTTATTTGAAGTAATAAGGGGCTTATTTAGCTCTTACTAGATTGAAATTATTAGGGCATATTGTGGGCACCACAGCCAACAATATTGGGAAAAAAGTAGGGAAGAGAGGGACAAGTTGTTACAGGTGCAAGTTGTTACACAATCATTTTAAAACGCAGCAAGTATAATGGGTTGCCGATATTTTACGGAAAGCGGGCTCTGCCTACCCGCGATCTGTGAACGGATACTGATACTCAATCAAGGCATCCGTCGTCGTGTTATTGCGTAGAATGTGATTTCGGGTCTAAAACTCTACCATTGTCAGTTGGCTTTTGTTTCCATTTGTGAGAAATTGGTAAGTACTATAAATATGTGTATTATATAGTTTTGAAGCGTAAATATTTCTCGTTCTTGGCATGCTGTTGCTTATAATTGATTCCCAATATTTACCAAAAAACGTCGACTTAACCTCATTTCGTTCATTTGGGGACAGTTGGTACAACAATCTTATTGTTACTGTAACAACTTGCCCCGAATACTTCGATGCAAGCATATATCGAAATACCTACAACTCAAGGTTATTATAATTTATGATCAGAAATATTTTGTAGATAGTAATTTGTTTGTGAAGAATAGCATAGCACAGCATGTTACCAAACACAGAATATTATTGAATTTTTCTATTATGAAATTGTTTTGGTTGTTTTCAGATTGCTTAACATGGAGCGAACGTACAACAAGAAAACCACAAGGGGTATTATTTCAACGGAACAATTTGAAAGGGCAGCGCAATCAGTTTTACAAGAACACTTGTCAATTAGGGATGCTGCTACTCGCGGGGAAGTTAATTTTATGACATTGCACCGCTATATGAAAAGAAAAAGTTAGGCGTTGAAAACAGTAACAAGAGCTTAGTCGATTACGCTACGACCAGAAAAAAAATTAACAATGCTAAGGAAGAGGAGAAGAGGAGCTTGCCGAATATACCGAGCATTCTGCTAAAATTTATTACCGTCTTACAACTTCTGATTTGCGAAAATTTGCATTCCAGTATGCAACAGCAAACAAAATATCAGTTCCGGAAAATTGGAAGGTTAATGAAATAGCTTCCAGAGATTGGTTATTTGGATTTTTGAGAAGGCATCGAACTTTATCTGTCCCAATACCTGAAGCTACTAGTATGGGTAGAGCCACCGCGTTTAATCGCCATAATGTGTCACAATTTTTAATAACCTTGGCAAAGTTTATGATAAATATAAATTCGAGCTCCAAGAAGTCTATGATGTGGATGAAACTGGACTAACAACTGTCCAAAGACCCACAAAAATCATTGCTAAATGGGGAACTAAGCAGGTAGGCGCCATCACATCTGCAGAAAGGGGTCAACTTGGTACCTTGGCATTAGTTGTTAACGCAAATGGCAATTTTGTGCCTTCATTTTTGATATTTCCAAGAAAGAAATTCAAAGATTTTATGGTAGCCAATAGACCTCGTGGTTTTGTAGGTGCGTTTCATTCCTCTGGATGGACATGTGATAACTTTGTGTTGTTAATGAAACATTTCGTCCACTTTGTACGATGTAGCAAAGAGAAACCCGTTTTGATGGTGTTGGATAATCACGAGTCCCATTTGTCTATCTCTGTGTTGAATTTTTGCAAAGAAAATGGAGTGATTTTTTTTAAGTTTCCCGCCACATACATCGCACAAATTGCAACCACTTGACAGAACGGTATTTGGCCCACTCAAAAGACATTTCAACAGTGCTGCAGATGCATGGTTAAGATCTAATCCCGGTAAAGTAATGAACATTTACGACATACATACCGTTCTCAAAGAAGCATTTCCTCTTGCTGTTACACCTCTTAATATACAGAAAGGATTTAGTGTGACAGGAATTTGGCCATACAACAGGGAAATATTTCAAGATGATGAATTCTTGCTTACAGAGGTAACAAATAGGCTGATAACAGAAAATATAAACGCAAGAGTAGACATAGATCCCTCACCTATTAGCACCGAAAGACATAGAACTACTTCTCCACAGCAACCTTCTTCAAGCACATATGTCAATTTGGGAAATATTTCAAGATGATGAATTCTTGCTTACAGAGGTAACAAATAGGCTGATAACAGAAAATATAAACGCAAGAGTAGACATAGATCCCTCAACTATGGTCCAAATAAATAACTAGAATCAATTTTGTAACAACTTGCCCCCCTCTCCCCTACACCACTGACTTGTAATAATTTATCAAGTTATTCAATTGAAAACACAACTTTTTGGTCGCCTGTGTTTTCTTCATATCTAGCTTCATTTTCGAGAGAAAAATTCAAGCCACTTTGCATATCATTAACAACTGCTTTGAAGGATATAGTGTTGTCATATCAGTGAAAGTCAGAATTGTCAATTACCAGTGATTCCATCATGAATAATTGAACTGATGCTGAAATGGCTGACATGCGCATCATTTACGGATTGGCGAATGGGAATACGAAAGAAGCAAGGATGATTTTACCATGTGCTAATGAAAGACCGGAAAGTCTAAGAACGCTTGAATTTGAAAAAGCTATACTTGATGCTTCAAATAGTATCAGGACGATTGCACTGCAGCTGGAAGTTAGCCCAAAAACTGTATGTACAGTTCTAAAAAAAACCTCATATTCCAATATCAGCGGATCCAAGCTCTACTGCCTCGGGATGTTCACCCAAGATTAATGTTTGCAGGTGGTTGATTCATACAATGGCACACAATAATAATTTTTTACCAAATATTTCGTTTACAGACGAAGCAAATTTTCCAAGAAATGCTATTATGAACTTTCACAATGACCATTTTTGTGCCGACGAAAATCCCCACCTTCCTAGAGAAAGTCATTTTTAGCAACAATTTTTGCTGAACGTTTGGGTAGGAAGGAATAGTGACTACCTAATTGGCCCATTTTTTCCACCAGCAAGATTTCCAGGTGAATCCTAGAAGGACTTTTTGGGAGATCATGTACCCATCTTGTTAGAACTGTCGGTACTTGTAAGAGGCAACATGTGGTTCATTCACGACGGGACTCCAGCTCATTTCAGTGTTTTTGCTCGTCAACATCCAGACATCACCGATCCTTATTGCTGGATTGGACGTTCAGGATCTCAAAATTGGCCAGCTCGCAGTTCTGATATGAATCGTCTAGATTTCTGTTTATCGGGTCATCTGAAGGCACTTGTTCATAAAACTTCTGTACTAGATGTAAATGACTTGGAGAATCGAATAATTGACAACTGCAATGTCATAAAGAATAAATACTTCAGGTATTTTTGAACGTATCAGACAATCAATTATAAATCGATTGCAATCGTGTATTTTATCAGAAGTTGAACATTTTGCTCATTTAACTTAAGGTCGAAAGTATTTATTATTCACTTTTGGTTTGTATTGTCCACGGATAGTTTTAGAAGTGATGTTTTTTCTCGAAAACGAAGCTGGATATAAAGAAAACAAGCGATAAAAAAGTTGTGTTTCCAATTGCTCAATCTAAAGAAACGAAAAACTACAAAAAAGTCACTGTCTTTTTTTCCTATATTGTTGGCTGTGGTGCCCACTGAGACGCCACTGGACCTAATAATTTCAATCTAGTTCGGGCTAAATGAGCGCCCTATTACTTCAAATAACTGTAACAAATTTCAACCAAATCAGTGTAAGGATATTTATGATATTTTATAAATACCGTTATTGTTAAACTTCAACGACCTAACGAATCACTATCTGAAGTTTCATACCGTAGTTAGGAAACAACCTCTATATACAGGGTGTTCCAAATTAAATCGGCACCATGGCCAACCCCGTTATTATTGATGCTACGAATTCGGTTAAATGAGCAAAGTAGCATTTTCAATGTCCTTCTCGATGCCGAAAACAAACAAAAAATTCACAGTCGCGTTTTCGAAATATTTCATGAAAAGATATTTTTTTAAATGGAACACCCTATATTTTATCATGCATTTCGATTGGTAAAAACATTCTCAACAACAACCTTTGCAAGGGAGTGAACATACATAAGAGCCAGGAATGACATTAGTTGAAACTAGGTTCAATAATAATGGTTTGAAAAGTTCGTAGGTTAACACACAGATAGCGCTACAGGTATTGAATCCATCCATATGATTTTCAGTCGACCCCAACCTTCAAAGGCTACGTGTACAAATTTCACAGCTGTCAGTATATTATTTTGTGGAATATGGCATTTTGAGTGAAGCAACTTTTGTCAGTTTGAAGAAAATGAATAGAAAGGAAATTCGTGTGTTGATAAAGCATCGCTTTTTGGCGAAAAAATTACTTTGGAAACCAAAGCTTGGCTTCATAAAGATCATTTGGACTTTTTATCAGAAAAAAAAACTGTTAAGAAGTGATTTGCTAAGTTTGAACGAGGTGAAATCAGCACCGAAAACGATGCACGCAGTGGACGCCCCGAAGAGGTTGTTACCGACGAAAACATGAAAAGAGTCCACACAATCGTTTTGGATGACCGCAAAGTAAAGTTGATTAAGATAGCTGAGTCCCTAAAGATATCAAAACAACATGTTGCACGGAAAATATCGACAATCTAAGTAATATAATATTCTTGAAACCTGTGAGTGAAGGAGACGTAATGGACCTGATGAATTATTTGAAAACAAAAACATCATCTGGATGGGACACTGTTAGTTATGGATTGATTAAAGAACTAAAGAATTTCACTAATGCTTTTCTCATATTCAATACAGAAAAATGAATTTCCAAGTTGTTCGAAGTTAGGAATCATCAACCCATTGTACAAGAATGGAAATAGGGTAAAAATCGAAAATTACAAAATTACCGGCCAGTCTCTCTGTTATCAGTGTTTTCTGAAATATTGAGAAAATCGTAAAAACAGAATGTATACAATTTTTGAAAAATTTAGACTTCTCTCTAACAACCAGTTTAGATTTAGGGAAAGTTGAAGTACAGAAGATACTTTTAATGCTGATATCTATAAGGCCATAGCCAAAAAAATTAGTCTAATTTGCGTTTTTGTAGATCTATCAGAAGCATTCGATACGGTGTGTCACAAACGCCTTCAACAAAAACTTCAATTCTATAGGATAAGAGGACCCGCATACCAACTAATCAATCTGTCAGAACGAAAACAATTATTAAAAATAGATGGAATAGTGAGTTACTCAAGGGCTGTTTTTCATGAAGTTCCACAGGGAAAGGTTCTTGGACACCTGTTATTCACTCTTTACGTAAACAATCTCATGACATTGATCTACAGCTAAGGTAAGACTAAGGTAACACCTCGTTAGTCCTTAGCTCGTACATGTTTTGTCTTCTGAGGGTTGTCGTTCTTAGAGATGCGATAGCTGGTTAACGGAAAAAACATATTTTAAACATATATAAACAGTTTGGTGATGATGTGGCAATAACAATGAATGATGGAAAATCATATTATTCACTATTCACATCATATTCAAACGATTTACCCGAATTAGGTCCTTTGGTGGTGAACAAAGTAACACACATTCTAGAAAAAGAGAGGTCGAAATATATATGAATAATTATATACCGGCACTTAAGAAGGGACCTTCACGTAAATCACATTAAAAATAAGCTGAGGGGATCGCTTATCAAATTCAAATATCTCGCTGATTTCTTTAGTATAGAGAACTTGAAAACATTATATTCCACTTATTCCATATACCATTAATTATTCCTGGAATATGACATTTTTGATAAAAGACAAATCTTTACTTATCGGATTATGATGAATATGCATAGAAATGAAATAAATTTACAAATAATTGAACATTATCACAACACTAGAACAAAAAGTAAATAAATCAATAAAAGGACATGTGGAAAAACTATTGGTCAACGGTCAGTGGAATTGTTAGCACCAAAAGTTTATAATCATATTTTATTGTTCAAAGTGGGTGCCGGGCGGTCTAACAATTGATCAAAAATAACAACGAATTGATGATTCTGAGAAGTGTTTGAAGATGTAACACCATAAAAATCCTGAATTTATGCATCTTTATGTGACAAGGATAAAGCCTCGGTAGATAATAATATAATCCTGAGATGGATTAAAGGGTACAACAGGAGTAAAGGTAATCGCATTGCCGACTCTTTAGCCAAAGAAGCTGCTGGACTAAGAATTTTAGGACCTAATAGCACCTACGGCCTGATGACTTTGACAATTGCGGAACTAGCCAAATGTCACACCCATACTCAATCCCTGAAGAAATGGCACGAAATCAAAGGATGCAATCTTGCCAGGATCACCAGAATGACCTAGGAGAACAACTCCTTGGGAGGATGTACAATGAGTCACATGTGGCCTAAGTTCTGTGGGCCTATACTCACCCTCCCTACTCTACAGATACATGTGCAAGGTATAATATTCATCGACTATCTTGAAAAGGAAAAAAACATTACCAGTGTTATTGAGCGTTTGAAGGGCGAAGTCGAGGAAAAACGGTCCCATCAAGACAATGAACCTCGTCACAAATCAATGAAAACGATAACAAAATTGGATGAATTGCTACCGCATCCACCATATTCACCAGATCTGGCCCCAAATTTGGCTCCGATGAAAAGAAAGTCGTCGAAAAAGACAAATCTTACTATAAAAATAATATAAAAAATTTGTGAGACCGCTGTGATCGTGGTATTACCCTCGAAGTCAACAATATTGAATAATAAAATCAAATTTTATCCATTTTTTTTATGTTAGGCTACGAACTTCTCAGCCTAAGGTTAGGTTTTTGATTGTTCTGTAAATAACACACTGTCCTTTACACAGGTCTAAAAATATATTTTCATACAGTTTCGGTGTTGACCACCCANTAAAGTAAAATTATTGTCTATACAGGATGTTTTCGAAAATCTTCTGTTTCTAAAAAAGGATAATCGTGAATGACAGTGGAATTTTCATTATTGTTATCTGACTTTGCTTGACTAGAAAGAGCATTAGTACATTCAATATTACCAGTTTTTTTGTTATGAACAGTTTCATGAACACTTTCATTGCCGATCCAATTTGATTGACTGTTCTCTTTCATTCCCCCACTTCTATCTATCATTTCTATTATTTTTTCCATCAAAATTGTAAATATATATTTGTGAATTTTTCTGAAATACCAACATTTCAAAACAGTATTTTTTAAGGACTTCAGGAAAATCCTCAAGGCGCTCTCAAAGCGGTGCCTGTGCAAAAGTCGTGATTCACATTGGATTTGAATCGCTGGAGATTAAATCCATTTGAAAAAACATTCTCAGGAAGTTTATTCCAAATAAACGCTGTTCTTCATATTATGAGCACCCACAGTCTGTCGCGTATTCCTGATATGTATCGCTATTGGTGGAATCAAATATGCCAAGTTCATTTGAACACTCCAACCTTCCTTCGATGTTCCAGACTATCAAGGTTGCAAGTAATGTTCCCGTCTCCAATCGAGCGGATAGCTCTTTTGTGGGTGGGATCCAGCAGCTTCAGGGAATGTTTGGGGGCGAAGCTCCATACATGAGAACAATACTCCAAAGAAGGTCTGATCTGAGCTTTATGAAGCAGAGGTGTGTACAGTTTTCTGGTTCGAAATAGTATTCCAAGCTTTTGAGTAGTAGTTGCTTGGCCTATTATCCTTTCAAGTTCATGAACGAATAACAGAGACTCCGGGGCATAAACACCTAAAGTTTCAACCGCTACTGATTGGAACAGATAGTTGTTACCAAGATTTTGGTATTTTTTTCTTTTCAATTTTTCGCCAGATAATGCTGCAGTTCCAGCAGACTTCGAACTTCCGGCTAGATGGGAAGCCGTGACCGTGTCAACGTGAGTGAAGTCCCATACCACAGGTTTACCGCATTTCCATGGTATGAGAGACATACCATCTGGTCGTTTACCATCATCTCGACTGGTATCTAAGGGTTCCAGAATTGCAGGAACATCAGCTGACAATATAGCTCTTTTCAATATGTCGCAAACCGCAAACACAAGTATGAGGCACAAAAATAGATGAACCCATCCTATGTCATACTGCTATTCTGAAAGATTCATCGTCTGAAAATGTTCCAAGAGATGCAACAGGTGAAGCATTCAGCCAAGCACCCGATTCCTATGAACAAAGCACCCACGTCTAACCGCCTGGCTACCGACCGCTTTATTCCAAAACATCGGATGTACTTCACTAAGGATGGCAGTGTTCCATGGTAGTGAAATTTTCACTTCACTTCACTTGAAGTTCTTGGCCTTTGCTTCCATATAGGCGCATTTAGCCAGCTCGATTCGAGGGGGCGCAGCTGTCTTGCATGCAACAATGCTGTCACCCCTTTTTTTCCAACTTTTTTTCTATTATTGTATAAAAACACTTAAAAAGTTTTTAGAGACTTCCAAATTGTTCACATATTCAACACATTAAATTGTTAAAATCCTGTCTCCACGTGGACATCCGGTCCACCCCGGCCTCTAACCGGCGTGAATGGGGACAGGAGTTATATAATTCCGATGGCATTTCAGGTTAGCTTCCCAAATTTCTGCTACCGTAGTTGTCGGTTGATTGGTCAAACCACCAACACTGACATAAAAAACCTTTCTAGATTTCATACCATTTCTACAAACATGTAGATTCGTTTTCCGATGACATTTCAGGTTAGCTTCCCAAATTTCTGCTACCGCAGTTGTCGGTTGATTGGTCAAACCACCAACACTGACATAAAAAACCTTTCTAGATTTCATACCATTTCTACAAACATGTAGATTCGTTTTCCGATGGCATTTCAGGTTAGCTTCCCAAATTTCTGCTACCGCAGTTGTCGGTTGATTGGTCAAACCACCAACACTGACATAAAAAACCTTTCTAGATTTCATACCATTTCTACAAACATGTAGATTCGTTTTCCGATGACATTTCAGGTTAGCTTCCCAAATTTCTGCTACCGCAGTTGTCGGTTGATTGATCAAACCACCAACACTGACATAAAAACTTGGCAAGTTGACTTGGGTGTCACACCAATAGGTGGTTCCACTTATGTTTCGCTTGCGTTTACGCAACTATTTTTATCAAGTACTTTCTTGGTTTTTCTCATTTTGTCTTCACCAGTTAAAAGGGGAAGGGAGCCAGGCTTCAACCTGAATGAACTCAAGATGGATTACGTCATTTTGTCTTTAATCGAGTACCGTCTGCCCGGTACTGACGATGCCCAATAGGCTGAAACAGCTGTCTACCGGTGGCTCTTAAATTGAAATCGATGTGGGAATTATTTTCCAGCAGCTTGACTGCATTAACCTTTCTAGATATTATATACAGGGTGTTCCTTAAACACATGCTAATATTTTAGGAGGTAATTCTTAGACCCATTTTATCTGCTACCGCAGTTGTC